>JARHVA010002585.1:1577500-1787500 GCA_037957365.1 Torreya grandis | reverse complement strand
TTGGATTGTGTGTTCCACCTCCACCTCTAACATGTGCTCATTGTTGAATATTCTCGACATCTAACTCCTCTATTCCCATGGCCTCCTATAAATATGATGCCCTAGCTCGGGTCATTCTGTTGAACAATGGTGCATATGGCCCTACCCCAAAATTAACTCTCTGGTATGTCATGTATAAGTCATTGTATTAACGATTCAATCACAACCTATCACATTGTCATTTGCCCATGACTAGACAACATGCAATTATAAAAAACTTAATGATATTATTAATATGTGAAATGACAAATGCAAATTACAAATACATTTATTTGGATCATCCTCAGGGTCTCTCACCTAAATCCCTACTCCATCTAGGTCCACACTCATGCATTGCCTCATTATCACTAGGTAAAAATTACTACTTTGGGTGGGAATAACGGTGCAAGACATGCCCCTATCCACCATATGACCCATGCATTTGCAACACCAACATCACCCACACTTTTCTCCACAATAGAAGCATCCACCTCGTCTCATTGACCTCTATGATCTCGGTTGCCGTAGGTGATGGTTGCTCTTCCATTTATGTGGGGAATCTATGGGATCTCTTCCATACGTATGAGGTTGGACACCAAATTGTTGTTAGCAAATCTCTCCACAACACCATTGTGTTGATCCCCATATCACTAGTGCACTTGGATTCATCATAGCTATATCCCATCTTGTAGCCATCCAAGAGGCTCTCTATGTAGGTGCCATATGATTTTGCCCACCTGTAGCTCATCTAAATTTTGGTGATATCAAGTAGTATCTTTGGCCTTGGCCCTCCTTAGATGTGTTGCCACCCACCTAGTTGCATACACACTAACATGATCCTATCCCTCTGTAAATAATACTATGGGCCTCATAATCGACAGTTGCTCATGCAACCTACTTGTAGTAATGTCCCCACCATGATACCACCACTGTGTGCCTCACATGTGAATCTATATAAATATTTGTATAAATGCACAAGCATGCATCGACTCCACACATACATTGTAAGATACTCCTCCATGCCTTGTATGATAGGTCACATCCCATATGAAATGGCCACCCCACTAGTGTCTGTGGCATTAAATGAAGCCAACATTCCTATCACATGCTTTGTTGTTACAAAGCATCTCTTACCAATATATCACTCAATAAGACATTGTGTGGCTCTCTCCCACCCATGTCTATCATTGTTATAATATTTTTAGGTTAATATTAGTGTCTCTCGAGTGGCATCCATCATGATCACCCTATGGCCTTTGATCTGAATTTGTAATATCCTCCATACATCCTCTAGTGTCACCGTCCCTCCCCATTGGGTACACTGAAAGTACATCACTATCCCATCTCTTGGACAAACTTGGCAATAATGACACATCATATGTGTAATCCCCAATTGATTAACATGCTTTGATTCTCAACAGTCAACCCCAACTCATGTGTCATCAAGATCATCCGTCCTGGTCGACACTCGTGCATATGAAGATAATTTTTCATCACAAAAATTAAAAAGAAATATTAGTCAACGATTTAATCATGATGAAAACCATCTAAAAGACATTTATTCATAAGATTAGAAAATCAAATTCAATTTAGACCATTATCGTAGCAGATTTGCCACCGTCAATAACATTATTGTGGAAGTATTGCCTATATTGTGGCCACTATAGGAACCTTGAAACCAATATCAGGGGGTTCTGGTCATCGTTGAAAAGTTATACCTCTATTAGAATGGGTAATTCTTGCATGAAATGCCTATTTTAACATTTTGAACATATTGCATTTTTGGAAAATATTTAAAATTTTGAAAAAAAATTGACAATTACGGTGTATGCTCTGTTAGCATCTTAGCAAAGGTTGCCTCTCAAACACAGTCCAATCGCTTGGGCATGAAGGCTCATCATGTGACCATAGTTTTATCTTTAAGCTCAAATTGTCAAATGTGAATGAACAAATGAATTCTATTTTTGGGTTGGGTTATACTTTATATACTTTTGTCACTTTCTAAAGTTAATTTATTAAGTTATTATTTGATGCAAACTATTAATTACTTCCATGATTTAGTGGTACCGCTCAACCTACCAAGGTGGATATTTCTATGTTTGACTCCATTGGTGACTTGTTCGATACATCATGTCTAGCATTGATTGGGGGCATGCCATTTATTGCCCTTAATTGATTACAACTTATCTACACTGGGACACATTAGTACTTGCACATTATTGACTATATCTGGGCCATACGTGGACATATCATTATTTTACTTTGCTTGACCATATATTTCTCATTGAGGGGGCATGATTCTTATGCATTCCTCATGCACTTCGTCAATTATATCTTGTCCATAGTGGAGCATGTCATACACGATTGCTTTCATAGATCATACTTTTCCCACATAGGGGGCAACTTATTCATGACCTTGTATTGATCGCCTATACATGGGCATACTATTATTATGTGCAATTGTATGCACATTACTTGCTAGGGGTGAAGTACACCTATATGTCTATAGATTATGCATTGCTTATATCGAGGTAGGTTCTCACCAAATATTTGATGCAAAGTATTAATTACTTCCATGATTTAGTGGTACCGCTCAACCTACCAAGGTGAATAGTTCTATGTTTGACTCCATTGGTGACTTGTTCGATACATCATGTCTAGCATTGATTGGGGGCATGCCATTTATTGCCCTTAATTGATTACAACTTATCTACACTGGGACACATTAGCACTTGCGCATTATTGACTATATCTAGGCCATACGTGGACATATCATTATTTTACTTTGCTTGACCATATATTTCTCATTGAGGGGGCATGATTCTTATGCATTCCTCATGCACTTCGTCAATTATATCTTGTCCATAGTGGAACATGTCATACACGATTGCTTTCATAGATCATACTTTTCCCACATAGGGGGCAACTTATTCATGACCTTGTATTGATTGCCTATACATGGGCATCCTATTATTATGCGCAATTGTATGCACATTACTTGCTAGGGGTGAAGTACACCTATATGTCTATAGATTATGCATTGCTTATATCGAGGTAGGTTCTCACCAAATGCCCTAACCTACATTTTATTCACGTTGGGGCATACTAATATTTGTGCTTACATTGCTATACTTGGTCCATAGTGGGGCATATTATACATTGGGACATATCACTTGTTCCTCATTTCTTTCCCTTTGCATATATATCTTCTACGGTGATATATTAGTATTGGGTTACATGTTATTACTGAGATTTTATGACGATATCTTTATAGGATTTTATATCAAATTGTGTTGTAAATGTGCTTATATAATTTGTTTTTAAGAAACAAAATATAATTGTGAAATAAAAAAGTTTGTATTTTCAAGGAGCCCTTTATTGATTACAAAGACATCTATTTTGAGTGAGATTTTCAATGTACAAGTGAAAGGCACTACTCTGTTGTGCATGATAATGCACAGAGTATTCATTAAATGATGGTAAATTGCAACAATAAGTGACAAGTATATATCTACAAGTAAATGACCCTGTAATCATCAAACAATTTGTTTTGAATAATATACACATTTTTTTCAAAGTATGAAAATAATTTTACAAAAATATACCTATCAAACTTCTCCCTTTGAAAATGAATCATCTAAATTCTATAGTAGTATCCATTGCCTGACAAATTAGTTATAATTGAATGTTACAACTTAAAGACTAAATGATTTAAATGTACCATGGCCCATTTTTAGAACATAAAATCCTTTTAATAATAAACGTTATAAATATAAAATTACTTTTAGAAAATAGTGACCTTTGGAACAACTTAAATCAAACTTAAGTCAAAACATAACTTAGGACTTAGAAAACCCTTCAAATATTTAGAAGATAAGTTAAATGGGCATAATTAAAATATATCAATATGAAAATACCATACACATAATGAGGAGGAAAGGAAAAAAAACTCAATGGGCCCCCACAACCTTTTAAAATACACTATAGCCATACTACTTAAAGGAAAGACATGGGTCATCTTTTGCTATGTTTTGAAAATATTATTTTTTATCAGAACTTGTTACTCTATATCCATAACATTTTTTTAAACTAATCATCCTATATTCTACCTTTTTTTACATCATATATTCTAGATCATGTCTTTGGCCATAACATTTAAAAATGAAACACACACACACACACACACACACACACACATGATTTTATCAAGAAAATTTTCTAAAAACTTATAAGACATGTTCCTAAAGTTTGATCATCCCTTATATATATATATATATATATATATATATATATATATCAAAGGGATGATCAAACTTTAGGAACATGTCTTATAAGTTTTAGAAAATTTTCTTGATAAAATCCTAGATAAAAAAATGCTGCAAACTTTTGTGGGGAAAGGCCACCTCTGACAAATATATATATATATATATATATATATATATATATATATATATATATATATATCAAAGGGATGATCAAACTTTAGGAACATGTCTTATAAGTTTTAGAAAATTTTCTTGATAAAATCCTAGATAAAAAAATGCTGCAAACTTTTGTGGGGAAAGGCCACCTCTGACAACAGTGCTATCAAATAGACAAAATGATTCTTGTTCCATTCTGGTCTTAACATACCTTTGTTTTATATTCTCATTGATGCTTGTAAAAATAATCTCCAACATGATTTCATGGGCAACATCCTTGATAATGTTTGTAATGGTGCTCTGTCGCGTACTAATTATTCCAAAATTGGAATCAAGAAGCCAATTTTAAATTTATCATTATTTTCTATTCCAATCTGTGAAAATCCAAACTTTAAATCAAACTTTGAGAAAATACATTTCAAAAAGATTCTTGTATTAATTCTATAGGATAATGTTTTCTGAGAAAATCACTTCTTATAACATCTGTAATTATATTATCAAACTCTCTGAAAGTAAAAGGACTATTATGATCATTAAACATTAGAGGGATATATTTCGAACAAGACTTATTTATGAAAACCCCCCATTTACAGTGCTAAACCCATTGTGAGTCTTTTCCCATTTAAAATAGGGAATTATATCTTTTTTGCAAATGCTTAGTTCTGCACTAGTATCGATTAATGCATCAATATCATAGGGTTTATAACCTTAAAATCTTTAAGGCAAACATTAGGATTGTTACGCAATTTGATTTTGATTCTTCCACGCAGATTGGCAAAATGAATAAAAGGATAAATGATTTGGCAAATAAACATGTCCAGGTTCTTATAGGAATATCAGAAAAATTCAAAGCTTGTTATGGAATGAATCCAAAGGAGTTTTGGACATTATGTAAATATTATGTCACTTTACCCATTAAGTATGAATCCTATCACCCTCATTTTAAAGCTTCCACACTACCCTTTTCCCCAGACCAGAACATTGAAGTAGAAATAGAAATTAAACAATTGCTTAATCACAAATTAATCCCTCCCAATAAATAAGAATGAGCGTCTCCTGCTTTTTATGTCAAAAAGCATAGCAAGATGGTAAGGGGAAAGGACAAACTTATCATAAACTATACAAAGTTGAATGAGCAACCTATTGATATTTCTCATCCTTTGCCCTTCAAGAATGAGCTCCTCAAAAAATTGTATGACAATTGTATTTTCTCAAAGTTTGATTTAAACTTTGGGTTTTGGCAAATTGGAATAGAAGAAAAGGATAAATTTCAAATTGGTTTTTTGATTCCGGTTTTGCAAAAACATTATGAATGACAAGTTATTCCATTTGGTCTAAAAAAAGCTCCTAAGTTCCGAAAATGAATGGATTTAATCTTTGAAGCATATCCATTCATTGTTGTCTATATAGATGATATCCTCATCTGTAGTAAAGATTTGAATACACATTTGGAGCATCTCAAGATATTCCATAAACTTGCCAAAGAACATGGTCTAGTATTGTTTGAAAAGAAAATGGTCATAGGGGTAGCATATATTGAATTTTTAAGAGTTTCTATTAGCAAAGGGATTATCAAACTTTAGGAACATGTCCTAAAAGTTTTAGAAAATTTTCTTGATAAAATCCTAGATAAAAAAACGCTGCAAGCTTTTCTAGGATCTTTCAACTACTGCAATCCCTTCTATGAAAAACAAGTTCAAGATAAAAGGATTCTTACCTAGATATTGAAAAAAGAACCATTCTCTTGGACATATGAGATGTCTAGGGTAGTACAAAGAATCAAGCAGAAAATGAAGACACTACCTCCTTTAAAGCTACCAGGGGATGGCCCATTTATTCTAGAAATTGATTCTAATCACCCCATTTATTCTAGAAATTGATTCTAGCAAGTATGTTGGGGTTGTGTCCTTGAGAAAACAAGGAAAAATGAAATTGTTTGTGGGTATAATGTTGGTATTTGGAACTCTTCTCAGTTAAACTATCCTTCCAAAGGGATTATCAAACTTTGGGTATAATGCTGGTATTGGGTATAATGTTGGTATTAGCAAAGGGATTATCAGACTTTAGGAACATGTCCTAAAAGTTTTAGAAAAATTTCTTGATGAAATCCTAGATAAAAAAACGCTGCAAGCTTTTCTAGGATCTTTCAACTACTGCAATCCCTTCTATGAAAAACAAGTTCAAGATAAAAGGATTCTTACCCAGATAGTGAAAAAAGAACCAGTCTCTTGGACATATGAGATGTCTAGGGTAGTACAAAGAATCAAGCAGAAAATGAAGACACTACCTCCTTTAAAGCTACCAGGTGATGGCCCATTTATTCTAGAAATTGATTATAACCACCCCATTTATTCTAGAAATTGATTCTAGCAAGTATGTTGGGGTTGTGTCCTTGAGAAAACAAGGAAAAATGAAATTGTTTGTGGGTATAATGTTGGTATTTGGAACTCTTCTCAGTTAAACTATCCTTCCAAAAAATAGATTAAAGCAACAATGTTAGCCATTGACAAATTCAAATTGTATTTGTTACCTAAACCTTATAACCTCAAGGCAAATCTAAAATAATTTGATAATATCATCAATAAGCCATATTGGTCTCATATTGGAAATCAACTTCTTGGTAAATGGAGTATTTGGTTTAGCAATTTCACTTTTGAAGTTCAATACAAAGAAGGGAAGAAGAATTGCATTGCAGATGTATTATCTAGATAAGGCCCTGATCCAACAATTGTTTTGATGATCTTTTAGACCTCCAGGAAAGGAAAAGAAAATATGATATATTCTGAACCACAATTTCCTAAATTCTAATTTTTGGAATCCAGATATCAACTTCCTAGAATAACCCATAAACTCTATCTTAGAAGAAGAGGTATCATTGTCCCTGGAACAAGGCTAAAAAAGTAGGTATGGTTACCTAAACTCAAAACTCACCTCTGCTTTGGGAAACAATTTTTGAAGAGATCAAAGACAAGTTAGGTGATCATATCACTCAAAAAATTGTTGAGTGGTGCTGGTTTAAAAATGGATATGATTTTGAGCTTTCATATATCAATGAATCCATCTCTATTAAGGAACACACATTTTACTTGTACCATTTCAATCTTAGAAGATGGGACTGGCAACTTCTCAGAATTGTTGTAAGAGCTAAATGATGGATAGATGTAATATCACATCCATGATTTTTTTTCCATTCATTACTTGTTGTATATCAAGGTAGGGTTTCAAGTGAAGGAGAAGTTACATAGTGGCTTCCATAGTAGATCATGCATCACATAATACATACACATGCAAAATAGGTGACAATGCATATACCTAGATTTACACAGAAAAAAACCCTATGAGATGCCAACAATCCCTATAGAATACAATGCAAGCTAACCCTATCTGATTAACGTGGTTTCATCCAGAGATCAAGCAAAGCTTTATTCTTGAAGAAAAATCAACCAACACATTCAGATCTATAGTCGCATACACAATCCTACATCATCAATTTATAACTAAGTAATTTATCTATGTTCATTCCCCTTTTAACATCTTTCCAAATATAACAAGTTCCAAATAAAAAACACTTAATTTATTTCATACCTTAATATTTTGATTTTATGTATATGTTTGTCATAATTAGGATCTAAGCATTCTTCCTTGTTTTATAAATTTGATAAAACAAGATTGCATGTATCTTATGTATCCATGGGTGTCCTAATATCTTGTTGAATGCATAAGTATTTGGAAAAATTAAGAACCAAGTAGTACAATTTTTAGGCCCTACCATAAGTGGTAGCACAATGCTCCCTAAAGGGTTTTGCCATTTTCTTTTGAAATATTTTCCTAGAGTAGTTATACAAATCAAATCTATATGTGTGTATCCAAAATTAATGAATAATTTCATAGTGAATATGTTTTCTCTTGACCCATTGTCCACCATAACATTGTGTATAGGACGTGAATCAATGGAAACATGTATGAAAAAGGTGTATTGAGAGAATAATCATCAATAATCTCATGATCATATACTATGATTGTAGGTCATTGTACTTGTGTATCAGTAAGTGTAACAATAATATCATTTATAGGATTAGCCTCCTGAGTTCTTGAAGCATAACAAATTAGAGAGTATGCATATTGGAAGTCATATGAACCTTAGGATTATCCATCATTTCTTGTGTCACATGCTTTGGAAATGGATTTGAAAATATATTAAGCTTTTCATAAGGTTGTGCAACTAAATAGTTGATAGGAGTGTTAAAATCACTGATATCAATAGTGTCGTTCACAATTAAATCTTGTATCTTATGTATCAAATCATAGCTTCTATTAGTAGAATTTTCTATACATCTATGCCAATCATAATATTAATTGATATTGATCCCTTTGGTTGTGCCTTTGTCATATCAACCTCCTTTTGTTGAGTGAGAGATATGAGATTTAACTAAAATATAATTTGTAACACCTTATGAGGAGGTTATAATAATTGTGTAAATTACCTCCTTTCAGGAGTCAAAAGGATAAGCCTATTAGTAGGTTGTGAAATCAAATTGATAAATTTCCAGCCTTATTCTAAGTATTATTGGCCTTGGATTTGAAATATGGTTTACTTTAAAATTTGGAATTAGAAGATGTGGGAGGATTCGTCCCATATTTTAAGTTGACCTCATGGTCTTTAATCATATGGCACATGTCATTGAAATTTTGTATGAATTTAAATATAACAAACTCATGGATAGGTGAAAGAAAGCTTTATTTGAATATGTCTTGAAATTCATTATCAGTCATAGAAATTTTCATGTTTGAGAACATAGTATTATAATGAAGCACATAGTCAGTAATTGACTCATTAGGTCCTTGCTTGAGTTTTTCAATTAGAGCATAAGAGGCCTTCTCACTAATATTGATAGAAAAGTGACTTAATAATTTATTAGCTAAAGGATTGAAAACATGTATCGATTGGAAAGGAAGGTCATTCAACCATGGAAAGGAATAGTCCTTAAGGATCCTATGAAAATTATTTGTCAGTAAATTATCATTAGAGGAATAATATTATAATGTTGCATGGAAGTATTTAAGATGTTTGATGCAGGAGTCAAGCTAAGAAACCTAATTTTCGTGTTTTTGTCAATAGGAAGTCAAAGGTGGTCAAATTTTGATGTCAATGTGTGTAAAGTATCTTATTAGGTCCATTTGTGTCTTAAAAGTCCTTTTGAGATAGTAAGAGTGAGTTATATAGGCTCTAGGAGTTTTCCCTTCAAAACAGGGAATTTGAAAATTCAAATATTTAAATTGAGTCTAGAAGGGTCAAATGCATGTAAGGAGTGTTTAAATGAGTAAAATGGGTTTAAGGGGGTCCAATAATTTATTTAAGGTAGGATGGAACATATCTTTTGTCAAGTTGTTAGTAATCAATTAGTCAAGTACTCCAGCCTAAGCATTGAGTTAGTTGTGGTAGGGAAGTTAGATGTAACCATTCAAGAAACCAATGTGAAGTTGGTGAAAAAGAGAATGGTACATGATTTTTGAAGAGAGGATAAGTGGAAGAGGAGGAGAGAGTGATCCAAGAAGAAAAAACTAGGGAACAATGTAAGAGAGATGACAAACTCCTCAAGGAAGATGGTAAAGTCCTGAGAAGGACAAAATCTATAATGTTTTGATGTCTCATGAATAAAGAAATATATGTTTGTGTATACTTGTATTCTTGTTTATCATTGGATGATTGTTAATTCTACATTGTATTTGGAAGTCCCTTGAGGCTATAACCTGGTTGACATCTTGTAAGGTTTTAGGTTAGTACCAAGACGAGTAAGTCACAATTCAAGAATAAGAGCTTTAGAGCATTTTCTATAGATTATCAAGATGAACTTCATTATGGTATGTGTTGATATATGAATTCAAAGGGTTGTGATAATCCATGTAAAAAGGAAAAACTGAGAATGTAAAGGTCTTTGGTTCTTTAAACCCCTGTAGACTGTTGGCACAGCCAAGTAATGGAAGCAAATTGCTTGGTTCTTAAGGCATGGACCATCAAGATGATTGAGAAAGTAATGGGAATAGAGAATAGTGATTTAAAGATGATTATTTATTTTCAAATAAATATTGAAAGTTCAATACACAAGTTATAAACATGTGACAAGCCCTACTGTAACTATTAGACCCCTCTTCCATAGTCCAAAGAAACCCCTGTTTTGTTTGTTCAATATCAAGAAACCTAAGAAGAGTTAAAGGTGGAGAGGTGACAGTTAATTTGATAAGGAATTGATATGTTAAAGGTGTGTAGGCATCAAACAAACCCTAGAATTATGCATGAGACTTATTAGTACGACAAAGATCCCTGAATTCTTGACACAATTTACATAGTCAAAGCATTGTTTACACAGGTAGAGTATGAAGGAAGTGAAAATTATCATTGGAAAGTGGATTGGAATTTAAGTGGGAAAGTAATTTCATTAATATATGTGGGATAATCTCAAATAAGGTCCAAATAGGGTGTGGAATGCATTGGAAGGTTGAAAGATTGTTGAAATGGTGCACAGTCAACCAAAGATAACACAATCCACTGTGTATTGTGATTTCTAAGCCTTTAGAGAGTGGGATAAGTCCTAAAAATTATTGGAAGAGTTGTGTGAGGTCAAAACAGACATAAGAAAAGTAATTTGAGCTTTTGAAACATTGTGGAACTCCAAATATTGAATTTTGTATGCCCACAAGCCTTTGCAGGGACAAACAAACCCTAGATTAGGGTTTTGAGGTTTTTGAGAGTTCTAACTATGGAAAATCCTATAATTTTGTGATTTGACTTTTTTTTTCATATGGAAAGAGAATAACATGGTTTGAGTCTGAGAGTGTACGGATATGTATGGATTTTAGGACTGTGTCAAGGCTTGAGGTCTAATTAGGCCTAAAAGTGGGGTAATTTCTAAAGGAAGTGCTACCTAGAAAAGGAATTAAATCATGAAAATTTACACACACTTCAAGGTGGATAGAGGGAGTCTATAAAAGTTATTACTTCTTGAAAAGAGTGCCTAGATTTGGTAAATCAAGTGAAAACCTCTAAAAAAGGGCTACAAGCCTCATAAAGTTGTAGAGGTTGGAAAGTGGAAATGAGTGATGAATTGGGTTTGATGACTTGAAAGGCCTTAGAAAAAGTGTGATATGACAATAGGAGATCATCCATGCATGGACGTTGAGTCCTCAACACCTAGAACAAGAATTGGATTTTGTAACCTAAGGATTGGTTGTCTAGTTGAGAAACTAGTAGAAAATTGAAAGTAAGGTTGTGAAAGATTGAATGTAATGAGGTAGGGATTGAATGTGAATGTCATGAGAAAGGTATACTACATCAATAAGTGCCTCTATGTGTACAAGTTATAGGGAACACCCAAGGAGTCTAAGAAATATAGTGAGTGAAGATATTGAAACTAGATTGATGCAAGGAAGATCAAGACAAGCATAATGAGTGAATGAGATATCCTTCCAGACTAGAGCCAGGTAAAGATGAATGTTGGTGACTTATCCCCTTACCTCTGCATCAATGTTGTTCCATATCACCTTTACCATAATATTAAGGAAGATCAAGACAAGCATAATGAGTGAATGAGATATCCTTCAAGACTAGAGCCAAGTAAAGATGAATGTTAGTGACTTCTCCCCTTACCTCTGCATCAATGTTGTTATAGATCACCTTTACCATAATATTATGTAAGGTAAAGTGAAACAAATCCTATACATAAATAATAATTAGAGAGATATAGTGTTAAAGGGTTGTGTAATAATACTTGAGAATTTGTTAAATGACTTACTCTATAAGAACCTTGTTCCATTTTGGAAACATTGGCTTGAAGATCAAAAAGTGTTTGTGCAAGCTCTTGATTAGTAGGCATAGGAGATCAATTAAAAATAGGTGGGATCACATGAGTAGAAAGCATAGGAGGCAAAAAATTATCTTACCTAGGGACAACCTTAGAAATCTAAGGATAAACTTATGCTACCTCAACACAAGGTGTAGGTAACACTTGTGTAGCCACAAGTGTAGAGTAACAGTGTGAATAATTTTATAAACACCTATTATAGAATATGTTCTATTGATAATGTGTTATAAGGTATGCATGAAGTTTTCATTGATGTCATGAAAGTGTCATTGATGTCATTCTGAGTTGTCTTTGTTGTTCTTGAAGCTGAGTTCATAAGCCATGTCATTGAGAGATCTAGTGGGAAGGCATAGGCCTAATGGCATGATGAGGTGAGTAGTCTAAGGATTGTAAGATGGTGAGTGGTAGTGTGTGATCAATATACGAGGTTTTATGACATGAGAATGTGATGTTGAGAATAATACAAGTGATTTCAAGGTGTGTTCAAAGTTGAAGTATGACTGATAGTTCAAGGCCTAGTGTGCAAAGAGACCTAATGTGACCTAATGAGGGGTCAAGATTATTTTTCAAAATTCCAGAGCTCTTGAGAGAATTTTTATAAGTGTGAAATACTATATTAAGTTTGTTGACCAAGTTTTAGGTCATACCTTGAAGGAGAAAGCGTGAAAATTGGTGTTGAGGTCTTCTGTGTGCACATAATGGGTGTTGCAGACCCAAGAAGGATTTTATTATGCTTGTTGGCACGTGAAACCTTTGCATGATATCTTGAGAAATTAATGGAAGTTGGGGAAGGGTCATAGTTTGAATTTTCTGGCATTAGTTTTGGAGTTGAAGGGCAATCCTTTATGAATGATTGCTAAGAATGGAAGGTAGTCTAAACCCTCTTAAAACCCTCATTATGACCTGATAAGAAATATATTGTTGAAAATGGCCCAGAATAGATTTGATGACCTAGTTTGATGTTTGGAACATGTATAGGAATCTCCCAAGTTTCTCCAAGTGGCATTGGTATGTCAGAAGAGTGAGTGGAAGTTATAGGAAAACCCTTGTTTCTCATATTTTTAATGTAGCAAGAAGGGTTGACCAAGTCAAAGCATGCACATGGATGGAGGTTTAAGCTTGAAACTTGTAATTTTTGTCCATGTTGTTATTTAGACAAGTTATAGCCTTTGTGTCAACTATTTTTCTCACTCAAGTTGACCTATCGCTAAACTGGGCTAATAGTGAAGACAATGAGAAAACTAGGTAGAAGTGAGAATGAGATTAAAGATTAGTTGAAATGGATTAGATATGGATCCAAATGAATGGGGTTATTATTAATACCTATATCACCTTTATTCATTTAATATAAGTTTTGATCATTCACATAAACAAGCAAAAAGTTTTTGTCAAAGTGACATGTCTAACATAGTGAGGTCTGTGTAAGGTGAAAACATGAGATTGGTTTGTAAGACCAACATTGTTATTTAGCCTTGTAATATATCTATTAAAATATGTTCTAAGGATGCTAAAGGATCATGAAAAACTATTTTAAGTTCATAAAAGTGTTCACACAGGTGTTTTAAATCTTAATCTTCATGACTATTTTTTTGGAGCTAGTGGCAGTTTTCCGTGTGTAAGTGAGAATAATGTTCCTGAGTCTTTTTGCATAGATTTTAAGAATCCAATGAAAATTAATTTTTATATAGGTCTCATATTTTTATTTGAACACATTTTTATGCATGATAAAATCTTATGAAGAAGTGAAAAGTCAAAGGCTTTTGACTGGGATCTTAATTCCTATGTGTAGTTCTGAGTGAGCATATGAAGTTGATCAGTTTGAGGTCTTTTGACTTATTTGGTGAATTTTAATGAACATTATATTGAATATGAGGTCATGGAGATTCTATCCATGTGATTTATTTTTGGGTTATATGGCAAAGTTGAGTGTATGCATCATATTTTCAAGATATACTTTCTAGTAGTAAGAACGACTAATTATGAGTAGACCTAATTATGTGGTTCAAGGAGTGAAATGAGATAATTGGTGTTGGGTACATAAGGTGAGATTATTAGGGTTATAATTGAAGTGTGTATAAAGTGTTTCATCTGTTTGTGGAGGCTTAAGGTTTTACAAGGAGGCCAAAGTGAAATGTGTGCTTTGAGAAGGCCTAATTGCATTAGGTTTGTATTAGGCCTAATGGTGGTTTTGGCCCTTAAGGGTAATGAAAAAACTATGTAGTGGTTTTTTAAATTATGAAACATATTTTTTGATCTATTCTAAAGGTTATCAAAGTATAGAGAGGTTATTGGATGACCAATATGGGTGAGAGCAAGAGTCAAGTATAAAGGAAGGTCTAATAAGCCTATTTTGACTAGTTAGATTATTGAGGAAATGAGAAAATGATTTAGAGTTTTGAAAACCAAGTAGAGGGTGTGAAGACCATCGGATAGGTGTGGCTAATTTATCATGAAGTTCTAACTATGTTTCTATAGGTGGTAAGCAAGGTCATATGATTTAATTATGCCAAAGAAAGGGCTAATTGAGCCAGAAGGCCTAAAGGGTTGTTTGAGTGAGATAGAAGAGTGAGAAGAGCAAAAGAAGGTCATATTTAGTTGAGTGAGAAACAAGTGTCCAAGGGTGATAATAGATTAAAGGTATTTGAGTTGGTTCTGAGTTACCTAGGGGGTTGGTGCCTCCTTACAAGTTGGTGCTTGCTAAAGGACTAGTTGAGTTGGTGCTTGACTAGTGAGTGGTTGGTGCTCCTTGAGGGGTTGGTGCCTCACTAAATGTTTGATCCATTGCTCATAATAATGTAGTCCAAGTGGTGTATTAGTGGGTGTTATCCCTCATGAGGGTTTCCCACATAGATATTGTGTTCATGTGTTATGGTCCTACTTCATGCTCATATGAATGAGTGCTTCCAACATGCTCCTTTAAATCATGGATTAATATCACCCAAGAGTTCATCATGTTGATCCTCAGATGTTTCTTTCATAGAATTATTTTCAAATTATTGACCTCTAGAATATTGTTCAAGGCTTTTTATAAGTCATTAGGTTGAATACTAATTTGATTTCAAAAATTTGAAAGTGCTTCTATTTGTTTAAGATATATACCATTAAAATCATCTATATGTATTCTAACATGATATTAATTATTACATTCATTATCATCTTCATAAACATTTTCAATATCAATCATAACACCATTAATAACACGTTGATCTAAATATATGATTATTTATAAATATTTGCATCAATAAAAGAAGAAATTTGTGTTTCACTAATTTTATGCATTTTAGATTGGATACAAACCCTTGGTTATATCAAATAAGTCTAACTAGCACCCTTGGTTATATCAAATAAATCTAATTAACACCCCTCAACTCATATTTCATGTTAGGTTCACCAAGATGTTTTAATTATTTTGTGATTAGTGTGATCTAAATGAAGCAAAACTATGAATATTTAGATTATGTAAAATAAGTAAATAATGATACAAATTTGAATTTAAAAGGATAGAATGTTATTGCACTTACCATGTTTATGTTGACACTTGGATTTGCACCCCTAAGTAGATGCCTAACTCTCTTCATCCAAGTGGCACAATGGAAACATCCCTCTTGTTGTAGATGACAATGTTGAGAGATGAATCTCTAGAAGGGATAGTTCCCTTGATGCACTCTTTGAAGTACTTTCTTATCTATCAACTTGTGGATGAAAAGGGTTAAGAAAACAAATAAGAAAACCAAAAGGTGATGCACCAATGTTTAATCTCATCCTATTTGACTGAGTATATATCACTTAAAGACAAACAAAGCTTTTCTTACACACAACTTACAACCCAAGATGCATTGTCACATCAATGTTTTATATGTTAGATTCAAGAAGGTATTTGATACTTAGGAGGGTAACGGATGATTGCATGAGGGAATACAGCCATAAAACACTTCTAAGACACCTATACACTTATAAAAAAAATACTAACAAAGACTTGCAACAATATCCTTTTTACACACTTGGTAGACAATCAAGGATAACATGCCAGTAAATAAGATTTTCTACTAGACAAGACCAAAAAGATTGCACTAACACTCAATTTAACAACATGTAAGTAGGAAATATCTATTTTGTATTCCTTCAAGATTTATTCAAGTACAAAATTGGCTAGGGTTTCACCATAAACCAATAGAGGCTACCCAAAAGAGCAAAAAGAGTCGATATTTATAGCTTTTGAGAGAGATACAAGGCAAGGGAAGTCCAAAGGTCACTTGTACACCTGTCAAATTGAGAAAGGAGGTTAAAATTGCATGGGAAAGAGATGTGAAATGAGACATGAAATGTCAAGGGGTCCAAATCTCCATACATCTCATGAAACTGATGAAAAGTGTCTCAAAATTCCTTATCATGGCTTAGAAAATTGCCTTCATAATTTGGACCTGTTTGAACGTCCCACCACTAACTAGGGACATGTCTGATGATAGGAATAGGAGGTAAGGGCTTCAAGCATGCAATTCCATTCATTGGTTTCTTTCCTACTCCTTTGGAAACTCCTGGAATGCGGCAATCATTGTCTACAGTCTAGAAAACTCCTTGTTTCAGTCACCCCTCACACTTGGCCTCAAAAATGCCTTCAATTTTCCATGAAAATACATGGGAGGGAGTGAGTGACACTTGGAAATACCATCCATCATCTTAGACTTTTAAAATTCACCTTAAAAAGACATCCATTTGAGTTTTCCACACTTTTCCTTCTTGTGCTCACTATGCCAGTTTTGGCTGGCTAAAATAAGAGCTCTAGTTAGGAAACTTAGAAGTTTTTTCATAGAATAAAATGACCATACAAAGTTATAATAGGTCTTTATCCTCCCTCCAAACTTGATTGCATTTTCTCAAACCTCCTAGAACCTGCAAGACACAGAAAATGGTGAGAAAAACATTGTTTTTGTATGTTGTCCACACAGTTTTGTACATATTCTTTGCATCGGTGAAAGCTTGAGTGAGTATTTTACATCTTCCAAAGTGAGTATTCTCCATGTTCCAATATGTTTCCTTGCCAAACTATGCCATTTGAATGGCTCTCCATGCTTGTTTTCTCCATTGGGTTCCTCTAAGGGTTTTACTAGGGTTTTAGACTACTTTATGCTCTTAACTATTGTTCACAAAGATGGAACATTGAAATTACAAACCAATGCCACAAATTTGTTTCTGAGGACCCTCTCTAACTTCCCCTAACCCCTTTTGTTCCCATGTAGAGCCTTAGTAAAGATATGATGCTTACAATTTGACCTATTGATCTTGTTTCTCCACTTTCCTGCATGCTTGAGCTATCTCTGGGCCAAAACAATCTTCCTGCAAGTTTCTTTGCATAAAAAAAGATCATACATGTCTGAATGTACTCCATAAACATGCCCCAATCATTTGGATAGCTCATCAAGGACTAGAAATGAAGGTAGATCCTGAATTGACTTTAAGTCTCCTCAAGGCCTAATGGGCTTGGCATACCCCTTGCTAGTTTGGATCACTTGGGCTGTTGTAACATGCTTAGGATGTTTTCTTATGCATTTTCACATGTAATTCATACTCACAAAGCCATCACATAAGCTCTCAAACACTCTTTTCATCTCTTTTCCTCTCTTTTGCCAATTAGGCCTAGTGTAAACTTGCCTAATTGGACTGTGTGCATGAACAATTAAGTCATCCTGAAGGGTTATAGCTTGTGTGAGTGTTCCTAAGCATCCATCCATATTCAATACACATCCCATAATGTTCCTTGAAGATCCCAAGGCCTCATCTTAAGTCCTTTAGGTTTCTATTTGTTCACTCCTATAGGTTTCATGGGCTCCCAATGTCTTTTAATGATGTTTCCATTCTCTACTGAGACCATTTAAGCTTACCAACCTTTTCATTTAAATGGAAGCTCACCTAAGAGTGCCAAGTTCCTTCTTGTAGCTTAACTATCTATTTACTGGTGATTGAGACAGTCCTCCTCCAAGCGCTGATTGTAGGTATCTATTGCCTCATGAAGGTCTTTACTAGGATGTTTTAAACCTTATTAACCTTGTATTTACTTTACATTAGTTTATTGACTATGTGATCACTCCCTTAATAGCCATTATGCCATTTATATGCCACTTTAGCTCAAGACTGGGACAACTTCATCATGGTCCTATGTGTAGGTATTCATAGGCTTGGCTAAGGTTATTATGATGGATAAAACCTTATCAATTTCACCTTGGAGGTCACAACCTACTTGATCAAGTTTGAACCCACATTAGATAACTAAACACTATCACAATACATGTCTACTCACTACTTCTTCACCAAAACTATTTGACTCCTGTAGGTGGCCATTCTTCATGCCTGAGGAGTACTTGAGCATGTTCTAAGCACTAAGAATGGGGTACAAACCTCACTTAAGCTTTAAAATTAAAACTCCATCAATTTTACTATTTCTCTCCACATAACAACCCCTGCCAATGGCCTTACAAGCACCTATCTCACAATTTAGTCCTCCTTGCCTATAGGACTGAGAAATCCTGCATTTATTGACCCCTGTAGGTCCTCTTAGGTTTTAAAAGCAATAATTTTTTACTCATAAAGAGGCTTGGAAACTTGACACAATTTCTAATCATCCTTTGAAACCATGAACATAGCCTAATCTCCATCTATGCAAGATGGGACCTCTTTCAAGCTTGAAACTCCACCTTGGTTGTAGATGCATTTTTTAAGACATTGTATGGACAAGGCATGTGTGTATGGTGTAGAAACCATATTCAAACCTTTCAAGATGATCCATTAGTCATGAATGTGCATTTGGGTCATTCAGATTAATTCAAGCATGATGTTTAGTCAAGGTATGCCAAGTTAATTGAAGAAGAGCCTCTTTTAGACCAAAACCTTGTAGACTTCACTACTTGGTTTTAGTGTGTTCTGAGGCACTTTTGAAGATTTTCAAAACCACATTCCCCTTGTCCTTTCCTTATCAAAATTGGCAGGGTCCTTGTCCTATGATAGGGATATAAGGTTCACCCCTCTAGATGTCTCAAAACACCTTTCAAACATGTTTTAGAAAGTCCACCAAAACCTCCTGAAGCCCTACTTTGCTCTTTTAGGGATTCCATTCCTAAACTCAGTCTCTAACCTTCCAACATGATTCCATGCTTCCTTTGTCTTATAGGAGTTTTCTATGGGTCTTTCAAAGCTTTCTTGTCATGAAAATGAAAAAAAGAAATGTGAAATTGCTTTAGCCCTTCCATACACACCTGAACTTATTCTTAGCCACCTATGGAAGGTTGTTTTGAGAAGCAAATAGTGAATTGGGGTGTGGATCACTATGAACCATGAGAATAAAAGAGACTCACATGCTTTTTATGGAATTCCAAATGCACTTCAATAAAAACAAGGAGTTGTGAACATATCCATCTTTTCTTACACCAACATGATGTCATCAAGGGCCTGTAGATGCATGTTTTGGGCAGAATATGTGGGTAGAGTATAGAATTGAGGTAAACATGGCGGTGAACTAGCTCAAAACTACCCAAATTCCTTAATAAATCTTCAATAATGTGACCTCCATCTTTTGAAACTTGGAGCCAACTTCAAAACACCTGTTACAACATGAAGATCACCTATATGTACATGAAATTCAGTAGACAATGGCCTTTCATGACTGAGATAGCTTGGGACATAAGCACATGGTCAAATCTATACCTCCTTTAGCATGTAAAGGGAACTTCACTCATCTTCCGAAGTCTTGAAAAAGACAAAACACCTCAGTTACCACCTCATATACAGGATGAACAAGCTTATGCCTAGAATTCAACTAAAACTAGGCATGAAGTTGGCAAATGGAGCAAGACAAGCTTACAAGCTACTCAAAGAATGCCATGGTGAGATAAAAACATGAGAGGAATTAATGATATGACCCAGGGACTTATGAGACACTCTTTATTAGTTGTATAAAACTTCTACAGGGGAAAAAACTCAGTAAGCAAGAGATATCTTAATTAGAACTACACCTGGTGGCCTCCTTGAAATATGCACTAAAACACATGTCCAAAAAATATGAAATTCTAAAACAACAGTGGATATCATGTGATAAATAAGTATACATCCTATGGAGTCAACATCACCAATTGGTCTGTGCTGATTTGGCAGAAATGGAGCAAAACCTATATGGTGCACCAAACAACTATCAAATCTACACAGTCTACTTGTTAGAAATAGTTCATACATCATAGTTTATCAATATTTAAACTCCATATATGAAAATTATGGTCTCGTAGTTTAATATAATCTCCCAAAATCATTTGTCCTGAAACTACTTGTGCTTCTCGGATCGAGCAAGAACCTGAGGGTCACTTCAGTCTGTCCAAAAAAACTAGAAATGTGCAGAACGATTTTGGATTCAAAATGACACTTAAAAATAAAAAAAATCATGGAGATGAGTTTTATAAATATGAGGAGACCCCCCATGATCTTCTACATGTGGCACACTTCCCTATGTGTCGTATAAGTGCCATTTTCCCTCTTTTTAAACTATTTTTTACAATTTCAATTAGAGAACATGCAAGATTATGATGTAACTGACATATATGACACTCCTACTGACCTCTTGGATGTTTTACATGAAAGTAAGATACCTATTCACCTTGGGAAACATGCCATTTGCATTAATGACCCTTACATGTACATAAAATGATCTCAAATGGACAAATTGATTAATGTGACTAAGACTAAAGCCAATATGACCTAAAACAACATCATATAACAAGTAATACTTCCTATGAAAACATATTAGGACCCCTTCAAATGTTTAAAATTAAAATTTTTGCCTAGGGGTGCCCAAATTTGACCAAAAAGTCAAATTTGGTCAACAATATAGAATTGAAAAAATGGAAATATGCACTTATCTTGTTTTGCACTCCCTTGAAAATTATTACTGTCTATAAATTATCAAATTAGGATCTATGAGCTTAAACCCTACCCAAATGCTATCGATGAAACTTAGACCCAGGTGCAGTGATCAATATTATCCAAGCCAGTGCGCTTATTGACTTTGCAGATTTGTGACATCTTAGACAATTTTGCATGTGATTGTAAATTCCTCTTTTTTGTGAATTATCCCTTAGTCCTATGCAATGATCCTTATTTTCCTTCTCATTCCTTTGAAACCATAATCCCACTTTAGACAACAAGGTAACTATTGAAAAAGGGGTCAATATGTTGCATTGGACAACCCCAACCACTCCTTACCAAATGACTAATCATTTCATAAATTTCTTTACTTAGAAGAGGGACCAAACCACATGTAGTTCTCCCACCTAGGTGTGTGTGTGTGTGTGTGTGTTCACCATCATGATAAATATAGAATACAATGGCATGTTTGGATTTCAACACTTACCACCATGAAAATTTTACTTGTGTTTTTATTCATTTTTGGCTCTAGGGATGTTTTTTTAAGGATATTCAAATATGTATACCTTTGTGATAATGTCTCAAGAGAGTGCTAATGGATTTCTTAGGTTTGTTATGACTTGCCAAGATGGGTATAACCTTATAATTGTTTTATATTTATAGTTGAATTTTTGATATTTACCTCTATAACCAACCCATGAAACATGTCTAGGCGGATATATTATAGGTGTACCAATTTGGAAAATAATTTTTGAATGTTTCTCAAAACTACTGGTAGAGGTAGACACTTATGAAAAATTATAACTATCTAAATATTTTAGGTGCTATCCTATGAGTGAAAATTAGTGAGTTGAGATATGAATATAATTTGTTTTTTATTCTAGAAGGTTCTTGCATATACTTGGGTGATCCTGAATATGTGTATCTAGTAATTTATGTTAGGGAAGATAATATGTGGGTAGATAGATTAGGGGAAAGTGTGCATAAGAGTTAAATGTGTGTACAATGTCTAATTATATCAATCTATTCCAAATTTGATGCTACCGAAGTGTTTAATATAAAATTTAGGTGTCAAAAAATACTCCCTTTTAGTTCAGTATATAAAAATGCTAGATTAAAAAGATAAAATAAGAAATGGGGTACATATACCGACAACACTTGGTATTGAAAATATTTCCCAAAATGTATCACTTACTCCATGAAAAACATGTGAGAAAATATGCATAAATCAATACCATTTATGATATAAAATATAAAATAATACGGATCATTGAATTATATGAAACTGAAAAGTTAAGGAAAAAATACACCTTAGAGTACATGAACCAAGCTGCCACTTATTGAACTCATTTGGAGAATTATATGGGGTGAATATGCCCTAAGAAGATTTAACCTCTAAAACTATAAGTTGAGGAGTGTTAATGCCTCAACCACCATTAGAGAAGGAGAAGTATTAAAATCTGAGTGTTGCAAAAACCTCAAATGCACTACTTTGAATATAGTCATAATTATTTTGTGAAACACAAAAATCATGTTCATATGAAAAAGTGGAACCCCTAAACAAGTTTTTATGTCAAAATGGAACTCCAAATCAACCACTATAGACAAATTAAAGATCCAAAGTTATTACATAGTACCATTGTTCTGCATTGATCCATAATATAGAAAAAAAGAAGTGTTTGCATGAATAACATTCATGCTCCAAATCTAATCCATCTATACCTCAAAGTGTTATAGAATGGCATAATATGTCTTATAATGTCATATAATATCCTAATTTTTTTGTCAAAACCATGTATAATTCCCTACATATGTTTTGTTTATTCGTTAATCTATCCAATTTGTCCCATCTCAATCACATAATCTAATCCAAAGTGTGAACCATCTGTTTGCCATGGCCAAAATATCTAATATATGCCCATTATATGCCTACCTTTTAATATGAGGGATGAAGCCTATGACTCACTCATATCAAAATAAAGAGTTATGCACACCATGTGTTATCTAAAAAATGTAATAATGTAAATTAAATATACGAGTCAAACTATAATATTGTCTCCCAATAGGTAGCCAAAAAGCAAATTCAAAAATAATTCAAAAATAAATCCTAAAAAATATTTAATGATTTTTTTTTTAAATTTGTAAAAATGTAGATGCATTACATATTTTTATATATAATCCATAACACATTTGTTTGATTAATATTAATGACCCATATTCAAGATATTTTGATTAGAGATTGGAAGTGTATATGGTATTTTTACACCTAAAAGTGAGACACACTATTATGCTTTAACCCATAAAATAATGATAATATATGTCACAATATACATATTTGATCATTAGATCACATATGAAACATGTAATCCAAGTAAATAGGCATACAAATGCCATGTTAAGTAGATATACCAATTAGACATGCACTAATAAGCATCATAATAGATGCACGATAAAAATCATGGCATCACAAAAAATAGAAATATGCATGATAGAAATCATGACACCAAGTTTAAAAATAACCATATAGAAGTAGCATACTATGCATCCTAGGTGATGTTGGGAGTAAAACATGGCTACCAAAATCACAGAGTATATTTGATGGACACGTGCAACTTACACTATTTTGTATATTGCATATATTTTTATATTTATTTAGCCTTTGTAAGCATAGCGATAGAATTCAAAATGCAAAGAGTACTTCCTTTGGGCATGGTGAAAGGTTCGAATATGAAGAGATAATACTTTTTAAAACTCTTTAAAGAACTCAATTGTAGTTAGATATGGTTCCAATATGATAGTGATTAATACATATCGTTCTGAAATAGTTTTTCTATATATCTTTCATCATTGTTTTATGTCTAGTAAATACTTTGTTTTCTTTAATTTTTTAATCATATAAGTTTATACCGACTATTCATATTCTAATAAGTCTACATTTTTTTACATAAACTATCTATTTTTCTTGTTAATGAATATATTCAGTCTGAATTTCCATCTAATGTTTACTTTTGTTACTCGATGCATAAGCTATCCCTATATTAACATGTTTTGAAGGGCTTTATAGGAACCTATGCTAACATGTGAATTTATATTTTGGAGTTATATGCTATCATATATGTAGTCTTTTATTTGTTGACTATTATCTTTATGTGGATAACTAAATCTTAGCTAAAAATTACATTAGATTTAGACTTATTCTAATGTCATAATATGAATTGAAATTGAATTTGAGAATGCATAAACTTAAGGGTGTTTTATTAATACATACCTTATTTATGATGCACATGGTTTGTGATAGAGGCTCAAAATACTAAGAAATAGAGATTGGAATAATGCATACGAGAACTTAGAAATATGCACATGATTTGATGATGTGACCAATATTACACTAACCAATTTTGATAGTCTAGTATCCTAACTTTTATATAGTGACATTTTTTTTCCAATTCTGATAGTTTTATTCCATTAGTGACATATTAGGCTAGATTAGTCTAAAACCCTACAAACCCTTCATAGATTAGGACATAAATATTCATTTCTTAAGTACATGTCCCCCCAGCCCAATTTATCATTACTAAAAATACCAAGTGCAAAGGAATGGATGAGTAGAATCTGGTTTTTAATCATTTATAAACAAATTTGGTAAACTTAGTGTAGAGACTAAGAAATCAATAGATAAGAAGAGGCTAGAAGAGATTGGATTCACTTTTGAGACTATTTTTAAAACACTTGTAAAAACTAGTGCACAGTAGCATGTAGTCGTAGTTACTAGTGAACAACCTGTAGTCACATTTACTAGTACACAAAAGTTGGTAATAATAATTGTAAGTATGTCAAATATGACATCAAATACATGCATGTTTATTTTTTTGACGTAATATGATGGTTTAAAAACTCTTAATAATATTTGTTAACTTACAACATGAAATGACAAGTTAAAGGAATAACCGTTAATGATGTGAAGAAGTGTGAGCTCATAGGAGCTTTAGCAGGTCAAATTTTAGAGTTCATTTGTAAAAGAGATGTTAATACCCTAGATATTCAAGAAGTTAAAGAGACTCTAATTGCATAATTTAAGATGATGAAGTGTTTGAGTCAGACTATTCAAGATATGAAGGAGATTTGGTAGCAGAGTGGAGAATCCATATGGGATTATGATCATAGATATTTAGATGTGATGAATAAGATTGATTTTATCATTGAAGACAAGGTCAAAGTTGATCGATTTGCATAAGGGCTATGATCTAGAATTAGATTTTTCATTTCATAGTCCCATTTTTTTTATTAAGGCTAATGCTTGAGCAATTTCTCTGTGAGTTGAACAAATTGAGGACTATGGAGATCATCTATTAGCTGAATCCAAAGTTGAGGTGAAAATAGATGCTTTCCTTAAACAGATGGATGAGATGAATGAAAGCAATAAACCTAAATTGGGATTATGGTACATAAAGTGTGGTCGAGAATGGCATCAGAGGAATTATTATTCTAAACTCAGAATAGAGTTTTGCAAACTATGTAGAGTATTAGGGCACACAACCTTAAAGTCTCATCTATTACAATAACACATAAAAAAATGATTTTGTAATGTAATTTTTAAAATCAACTAATCATGATGAGAAGAGTTATCTATATTTTCAAAAACTGAAGGAATATATCATCAAAAATATCTTTGCATTCATAGCATAACAATTACCTACCACGAAGCAGGGAATTCCAGTCCTAGAGGTGGAAATGACTAATGTGACATAAGGTGTATTGGGTGGATGCCTTCATCACCTCAATATCAATATCAACCCTAGGGTCTAGTTAATTAGACACTGTTATTATCAAAATATCAGTATTAGTCCTCATGGAATGATGTAAGTCCTCAACATCAACAATCAAATTGGGCTCCAACATCACCTCAATAGTAGTATGGTGGATATAATGTGCAATAAACATAACAAGAAGGATTTGTTGGGTAGTAGTACATGGTTGGGGCTTCTAACAAAATAGAGGAGGATATAGAGGAGGGTATTAAGGTGGATATCACGGAGGTCATAACAATGATAATTTAAAAGCTTGTTAGCTTATTCAATGTTATTTATGTGGTGAATTTAATCATTTCACATGAAATTGTCCCACTAATCCTCAGAGACCGACATACTACATTTATTGTATATTTGAAGGACAACATTATACTAAATATTGCCTAGTGTTATAAAACTAAAGGAAATAAAAGCCTATGCACAATGTGAATATGATAAATGCAAAACCTAAATAAAATGCGTTCACACAAGCAATTACTAGACAATAATGCACAAAACAAGGGTTGCCCCTATTAGAAATGTCGCAAGATTATATAATCAATAAAGTGAAATGGGATAAATATCCTAATAGTATTATAGAAAAGATCTTGATTTATCAAGCTATGTAGGTTCTTGAAGTCATACAACAATACAATGCATTAGAAGGATATGACACAACCATTGACATACAAATGTATGGGCAAATTATGTGGATTATGAGATAGGATGGTGTTGTGACTACTCTGACATATTTGTTAAAAATTCTTAGTACTCTATGCAATGAAGACATCTCACAAAACATTACCAATCTTTTACATAATATTTCAGAGTGTACACAATAAGGACATCAACATTCTGACAAGGTGGTTTGGTATGTCAAAACTAAGAAATCTTGGGATGTTGACTCAAAAATAGACATTGAGCTCATAAGATATGAAATTCATAATGTAGTATTAGATTTTGGAAGTACTATCAACATGATTCCCATATCTACTTGGGAGGCTATTGGTAGGCCAAACTTGAGTTACAATCCTATCACTCTCAGTCTTGTAAACTAAGGGAAGGTAGAGCTAGGAAAATGTGGTGATCAGAGTTGCTAAGTCTATAAGGATATTTTGAGGTCATTGACATAAAAATAGATGAGACCATTATCCTTGGGATGTTGACTCACAAATAGACATTGAGCTTATAAGATATGAAATTCCTAATGTAGTATTAGATTTTGGAATTACTATCAACATGATTCCTATATCTACTTGGTAGGCTATTGGTAGGCCAAATTTGAGTTACAATCCTATCATTCTCAGTATTGTATACTGAGGGAAGTAGAGCCAATTGGTCACCTAGAAAATGTGGTGATTAGAGTTACTGAGTCTATAAAGAGATTTTTAGGTCATTGACATAAAAATAGATGAGACCCATTATCCTATGTTGATTGATAAGAAATGGGATTATAATGGCCAAATGACTATCAATATAGTGTGCAATCAATTACAGGCACATCAAGGGGACAAGATAGTTATTATTCCATTGAATGAATTAGAGTAGAAGCTCTATATTATTCCAAAAGGAGCAGAGTCACTGTATGCCTATGGTGAAGCAATTGGTTCAAAGTCAACACATATATAAATGAAAATTCTTTGTGAGTTACCAGAATGTTAGTTCATTAAACCACAACTTGAATAAAAAATACAATGAAGGCAATAAAACATTCGGTTTACAAGCCAATGATAAAAAATATCTAGTTCTTCTATTTCAAAGTAAAGGATATACCTCTTCATATGTGCGATCTCCAACTAAGTCAGAGGTATATTTATTATATAATACATGTGTGATAGTAATGGATTATACAAATCATACTCTATAAGGTGTCGTACCTTAGGAAGTAACATATTCAATAAGTGGTGACTCTGATGCACATATGTTAAATTGGTCTAAGGGAGATCTTGAGGTATGACCTATGTGCATGATTTTTTCTATAGAATTCCAATTGACATAATATTTTGCAACATAAGATCTCAATTAGTTTATATAAAGGTTGGAACACCATGTACCAGATATAGATCAAAGAGTTAGTGCACTCAACTATGCTTTGAATGGAACTACTGTGACATGGTGGGTAGTACATAGAAAAAAAAAATTACAATGGGATGAAGTGTGAAAATTTATGTGAGCACGATTTTAGTTATCACTCACTACTATAATTGAGTGACGATTCTTTCAAGAAGGCCAATGTATAGAGCTACATATTTATAAATATATAGATATATGGTCTACACAAGGTGTTATGCCAAGATATTGGGTGCATATATCCTTCCACATGTTGATTCCACTTCTAACTATGTGGTATATGCATCATGAGCGTAGGAGTGAAACTAAACATTGGGCATAGGTACATCAAAGTTTTATTTTTGAAGATGACAATCCATTAGTTCACAATGCATTGAACACATTAAAAACTTTTCTATGTTACGTCTGGGGAGAAGAATTGGGATCTAAGACATACTCATCATTGCATTAGGAAGTAGCTCAAGATTTGAATCTAGTTATTCATAATTACAAGGCTAGTAAATAGGAGTAATCTCTTCTTTAAGCCTATAATATAATTAATATAGATGATTTCATAGAAACTAGAGATAGTGATGGGGATCTATATTTAGAAGGCTTCTTTGAACCAGAGCGAGAATAAGAACCAAAAATTTTCTAATGCATAGAATAAGTTAAAGAATAAATATTACACAACATAAACATTCCAGAATAAAAGGATAATTAAATCTTCAAGATGCACTAACTAGTGGATATAACAAAGTATATTAAGAACCACTAAAGAATTTTGATGAAAATATTGGAACAAAGTCCGTACCCAAACTTGCGACTTTAGGAGACTCATTGGCAAAAAATGAGATTTAAGAGGAATTATAGATTCTAAGAGATTATCAAGATGTCTTTCTGAATAAGTTCACAGAAGTTAAAGGTGTAGATCCATCGTTTGGAGAGATGCACATTGAATTGAAAGATTACAATAAACCCATTAAAAAGTGCCCATACAGATTGAATCCCAACATGAAGATGAAAGTGAAGGTTGAGCTAGATTGCATGAAAGAAGCATGGATCATTTATTTAGTAGAAAAGGTATATTAGGTTAGTCCCATGGTAGTGCAATCGAAGAATTCTAGTGAGATTTGGTATGTGGGGATTACCATGCACTGGATGATGCTTGCATTAACGATCCATTTCCCATACAATTCATTGATGAGGTTCTTGAATCAATTGTAGGCCATAAGGTATACTTGTTCATAGATGGATTCAATGAATACCATCAAGTTCCTATCATAGAGGAAGACTAGGATAAAACAACTTTTTTAATGTAATGGGGTTCATTAGCATATAAGGTAATACATTTTGGTGCTAAGAATGCTCTAACAATTTTCTCTAAGGATGTGGTAAGTACATTTACAAATTTTATTCATGAATTTTTGGAAGTCTATTTTCACGATAGGGTTGTCTTCTCTTTATTCAAAGATCATTAGTCTAAGTTTCATCTCATGCTAGAATGTTGTCAAGGCCTATGAATTGCATTAAATTTGAATAAGTGTTTATTTTTCACACCTTTTAGTGTTCTACTGGGTCACACCATATGCAATGATGGTATCCTAGTTGACTAGGATAAAATTCTAATAATAGTGGGGATGCCACCTCCAACTAGTTCCATAGAGGTGTGAACCTTTATGGGTCACACCAAATATTATATAAAATTCATCAATGGATACACAACCATTTCTACACCATTGGAAAATCTATTGCACAAATATACAAAGTTTGAATGGACATCAAAATGTCAAACAATGTTTATTGATCTCAAAAAAAGGCTAGTAACAACTCCTATCTTATTTTTTCCTAATTGGAAGATGCCATTCCATGTACATATGGATGTTTTTGGTATCGTAGTAGGAGTTGTCTTAGCACAACTAGGGGATGATGGGTTAGTTTACCCTATACACTTCACATGCTGGAAAATATTAGTTGCATAAAAAAATTATATGACTACAAAGAGAGAAGCCTTGGCAATGGTATTTTCTTTATATAAATTTAGGCATTATCTTTTGACCACACTATTTTATCTTTTTACAGATCACCAAACCTTATGATACTTAGATAACAAGCCTATGTTGGGTGTAAGGATCTCAAGGTGGCTGATGTTATTTCAAAAATTCCACTTTAGAATCAATGTGAAGGTGGGTTGAGAGAATGTGGGACCTGATCATTTGAGTAGGCTATGCAATGGAGAAGAACTAAAATAAATTTAGGATGAATATCCAAATGTGCACTTATTTAGAGCCTCTACGATCCTTGATAATATGTAGGACATTATGAAATTCCTAGAAAAATGAACTTTTCCTACGCATTATGCTAAAAGGGATAAGATGTAAATGGTTAGATGAACCATTCCTTATAGCCTCATCAATGGATTCCTCTATAAGATTGGAAAGGATGATGTGATGTGCATAGTATCCTTAAAACATGAACAACCACACATTTTTTAGGAATTCCATCAAGGTGTCACTAGAGAAGCCACTTGAAGAAGATATTACATAGTATTTGGTGGCTAAATTTGTTTTAGGATTCTCATAGGGTGGTAAAACACTATGATATCTGCTAAAGAATGAGAAAACCAAATCATTGAGATGAGATGATTTTGGTTCCAATGTTAGTAGAGTAACCTTTTGAACAATGGGGCATTGATTTTTAGGGCCCACAACTCCTCAAAGTAAGTGCAGTCATGTGAGATATATCATTACTACAACAAACTATTACATGAAATGGGTGTAAGCTACTGTGACACCACGTTGTGGTGTGAAAGATACCGCTAATTTTTTGTGTGAGAGTTTCATAACAAAGTTTATATGCCTAAATAAATTGGTTATAAATATAGGGATTCACTTACTCAACAACACAATCAAAACTCTTACTCAGGAGTTCATGAAATCACACCACAAAGGAACAACCTATCATCCATAGGAAAAAAATCAAGCTAAGGCTTCAAACAAATTATTGGGTAAAATATCGATAAAGATATACAATGTTCAAAGGATGATTGGGATGATCACATTATTGTGATTCTTTGAGCATATAGGACAAATTTTAAATGTGTGATAGCCTTCACTCCATTTTGGTTGGTTTATGGTTTTGAGGCATTTATGCCTATGGAATACATTGTTCCTAGTTTGTGAATTGTAGCAATTATAAGGTTGGGTGATCAAGACTTATTGAAAGAAAAATTTATGGATTTTGTCAAGATGGAGTAAAATAGGCAAAGAGTGCAATGGAAACAGGAGATTAACAAGTTGAGTCAAAAAGTGTGGCATGATCATAACTTGTGATCTAAGGAATGTTATCTAGAGCAAACAATATTACTCTACAAAAGTAGATTCAAAACAATATTTGGGAAAGCTACACATTAGATGAAAGAGAATCTATATTCATGATGTTTCAAAATAAGGTACAATTATGTTAAAACATATGTAGGGAACCATTTTACTAGGGTATGTAAATGTATATAAGCTTAAGCCTTACCGTCATTAATCTATATCATTCATCATTGTCAATGAGAGAGGGCACTGAATAGCACCATGTAGTTAGGATTTTTATTTAATTATATTTTTTGGTTTATTTTTTATGGTTAGTGTGTTTTTATAGTGTAATTTTGGATTCATAACACATCGAAATGAAGTTTAGTCAGTCAAAATCATAGAGTGTAATTGATATGTAGAGTCAACCTAAAGGAAATATGACTAACAATAAGAATGCGATGGTCATCAATTAAGTCTAAGAGTGAGGTGATGAAAATATAGGTATGAGGAAAGGATGGTTAGTGGTCATTAAAAACTATTAATGATAATAAACTTGAGAGATTGTATCTTTATTGAAGCAGATCATGTGGCAGAATGATAAGATGGGCCATAAAATAAATTGGATAGATGAAAGGATGTCACATCACATCAACTACTTACCAATGGATGGGTAAAATAATCTATATGTAGAATAATAACTATCATATAAAATAACATTTAATTGACATAATTTTAGAGGTAAACTCATGTGTGACCAACTTAACACATTTAAACTTGATGGCTAAATGGATTTGGGAGATACAAACTATATAATAGAGGGTGCAAATAACACAAATACATTACACACTTATGTAAACATGAGAAATTTGTGATATACATCCAAAATAATTAATTGAGCACAAATTTATCATCAGTGCCAAACCAAGTGAAGAAAGTGGTCAATTCAGTCTACTAGAGCAACCATTGATAGGGCACAACTGTTGATCCTACTTATTGATGCATAGAAGGAAAAAATGGGAATTGGTCTTGGACTAAAAAAAACTAGATATCATGACCTAGATCCCTTTGATTTTATTGATGTGGCCAAAGCTACTATCTTTGCCCATGACCCACAAGAAGCAACATAAGCAGGAGCACTAGCACTTCAACATCTACTATGAGTCTTTGATGTCAAGAAATTGATCAAATTGCCTACTTTTAGTTAATTAGACAAGGTCATGCTTACTTTTATAAATTGATATAAAAAAGGTGACATTAATTTATCTCAAGGTGTTACCATATTCATCAACCCTATGACCATGTAAAGAGCAACAAGGATTCCATCTCTAGGTAAATACCTTTGCCTTACAAATCTATAGCTCCATTTATCCATTCAAATACCAAATAAAAATACACAAGGGCATGCAAAGGAATCCCCATCGATTCTGTATAAGATGCTTTGGTGCACATCTTATTTGAATGCATCACTAAATGATTCTAGTAGACAATGAAGCATGTAAAGAAGGCAACCAAAGGAGTTGTGAACATTTCATATCTCATGATACACCAATATGAAGATTTTAATTAACCTGAGTTCCTAGCCTCAAAACTCACAAAAAAACATTTAGAAGATCCTTTCTAGCACATCACAGGCATTCCAATACTAATTTTTGGTTTTACTCCTCTGTTTCACACAATGGAAATCATTAGAAGAACTAGTCAACACTGATGAAGATTTTTTGCTTATTGTTGCATTCATTAACATTGCATGAACTAAAACATGGTATTATTATTAACAATTGGAGATATTCTATATGTAGTGGATAGAGATCCAAGCCATGATTATTTGATGCCTTACAATATCTCAAGACATGATGTAGTATATTGGATAACATGCATCAGTTACAAATTTTCACAATGGCATCCAAATCAAAGTGCATGGGTTGCCCAAAGAAATCACAACTCCCCTACCCTTTTTCATCACAATTTGGTTGTGCATGTATAATTTCTACAATATAAATCCCTAATAGATAGATCGATGGAACCTTTATGATTCATACCTATATAATTTCAAACACCTATAAAACCTCAAGCATAAACTCAACCCCAACCATAAGCTCAACTGCAGGAACCATCAAAAACAACAATGGTTCCATCACAGGCTGACAAAGGAAAGTCAAAGGCATAAGTGAAATGAGCTTCACCACCACTACCTAAGAATAGGACATGCCACACATAGTCTTAGCTTGATAAAAAACATGTTCCAAAGATAGAATATGAGTGCAATTTGGTAGATCTAGGAGTTGGAGAACATGAAGTTCTGCAGTCCATGTTCGTAGACATTGGCAATAATATTTATGAGCATGAAGAAGAGAAAGAGTTATTTTTATATAAGGCAGTGTGCACTTGTTAGGTAAAAAACTTGGTATGTTAATATTTATGGGTTGATATCACCCAACCCCCTCCTATTATAGTTAACACTATAGGTCAAGAAACAACCTGACAATGGTACCAGATAGAATGTTTCTAAGTAGATATAGCTATATGATCCTCTATTGTGTATAAATCATAATTGTTGACACAAGAAATTCCACCTCCAACCCTATTGCGTAGACCAAATACACATGCTATATCTCTATTGTCTCCAAAAGTCAAAGATAGGATGGTGTTTTTCACAAACCCAATAGAAGAGAGTGAAACACAACAAGCTAAAGAGTCCCATTAACAACCACATGTATAGACTATAAAGAGGTTAAATAATATCCTCACTCCACCACAAAATTATAAAAAAATATGGCTGTGTGAAGAGGTACTTTTTAGAATCATCCTCTTTAGAAGATTTAAAATTAGTTATAGTGTTAGACTCCTCAAATCTCATGGAAGAGCTTGAAGATACTAGTTTACCATAGTTAGAGCCACAATATGAAGATGCATAAGAACAAGAAGATATAACAAAGGCACAAAATGAGGCTAAGTAGAAGGATAAGGAATAGAATAATAAAAATAAAGAAGATACAAAGTTCAAGGCTATAGAGGAAAAGGAGTAACATACATAATAGGGCATAGAGGATGGACATAGGCAAAAATTTAAAAAAGCAAAGGATCAAAAGAAAAGAGACAAAGAAGTAAAGGCTAAAAGGAAAATATCCAAAGAAGTAGAGGCTCAAAAGAAAAGAGTTGAAGAAGTAGAGGTGAAGAAGAAAAAATAAGAATAAGTATCAATAAAATAATAAGAAGTGCAAGCTGTGCAACAAAATAAAGAGGAGGCAATGACACTTACAAAGTCTTAGGAGGAGCAAAAGGTTAAGTGAGAGGCTGAGGAGAAGGAATATGAAGACAAAGCCAAAGCTATAGTTGAATCTAAAGCCAAGGCAGGCAAACAAGACAAAGCTAAAGCTAATGTAGAGGCTAAGGCTAAGGCTCAAACAAATTCCAAATCCAAGGCTGAGGCAGAAGCTAAGGCTAAGGCTAAAGCAGAAGATAAAGATAAATATGAGGTAGAAGCTAAGGCTAAGGCTAGAGAGGAAGCCAAAACTAGATCCAAGTCATAATTAAAAGCCAAGGAAAAAGCAAGAGACATAGTAAAATAAGAACTTGAGACACAATGAAGTGTGTATAAGGAGGTCTTTCATCTAAGACCCTAAATAACTAGCCAATGGCATGAGATGTTCCCACATCATCAACCTGACACAAAACCTTTTATCTTCCTCTGGTTAAGTTCATGGTGGCCCCTATAATGATTATGATGACATCCATGCTTTGGTTAGTATTGCACAATAAACATCTTTGGATGTTTCAAAACTATCACTAGCTAAACAAATTGAAGGCACAGTAGATTTCCAAGAATCAATTGTGTAGAAGGCTTTGTCCTTGGAGCAAAAAGTCTTATAGTTGTAAGAGGATAATGTAGATCTAAGCCTTTGGTTCACCAATGCATGCTAGATCATTGAAAATAACCACCTTACACTAGTTACCTAAGTCCTAGGTGACTAGGTCATGTCTAAATAAAATTAGTTCTTAGCTTTATTGACATAACTAACAAAAGATTGGATGGATGCACATAAGATTTAATTGCTAAAAGCTCAGGGGTAGAACATCAAATTATAAATGAAGGCAATCTATGAGATCTTTGAGGAGTATGAATAGGTTCTGGATATAGATACGCTCTAAGCCAAATGAATAGCATAAGGTATGTTGAATTGGAAGTAACAACTTAAAAATTCATTGTCCACAACTAAACTAGACTTCACTAAAGAAGACAAAGCCAAAGTTTTAATGGAGGATCATATGGATACCCATGAATCTATGAAAAATGCACTCAAATAGTTACTTGATTCAAATAATAATGCCATGCAAAAACTGTAGACTTGACAAAATGCGATTCTACATAATTCATTTGCTCACATTTAGGCATAGAGGCATGGGGATTAATTGGATGATCCCTCTTAGGACATCTAGATCAAAGTGTCAAATTATAGGTAATTCATGACCAATATAAATGATGAGGATCTTCATAACTTGATGGTTATTTAAGTCCCACTTAACACATTCCTCATTATAGTTCAAAAATTGTTGACTGATTGGAAAATGCTAAATCAACATTTGTCTCAGCTTGATGCCTCTATTGCATAACTTATTGATGATCTACAATTAATTCCTCCATAATAGATATAATAAAAGCTTCAGTAGAATAATATTTCCACAATCTCATAGCCATCCATCCAACAAGAAACATAGCTTCCACCAATAAATTCTATAGAACCAAGTCCTTCATCCACAACTCCAACAAAACTATCATCATAACAACTTGTTGTGTAGCCAAATCAGAGCATGCCACCATCTACCTAGTAGGTATTATGCATTTCCAATTTTATAGTTCTCACAAGTTTTTAGCACAATTTTTTAAGATGGCCTTAAGCATTAGAAATGGGTCCAGGTTGGTTGAAAACCCATAAAGGGCACCCCTAGGTTAAGTTAGTCTATTAAAAACCTAAAAGGGTGGTAGGTTAGTATGCTAATTAGTTGAAAGCCTAAAAGGGTAGATAAATAATGCACAAAGGGTGAAAGATGGTAAATGGAAACTAAAGTGATAGCCACAAATCTTGTTTCTAGTTCAATTCCACAGCTCGAGCTTTAGATCAGGATACCTTGTTGTGAGTTTGTATCAAGACAATACAACTATTTAAGTCTAGGAAAGTCTTGGTAGTAGAACATAGCTTCCAAAATCATAGAGTATATTTGATGGAAACGTGTGTGAATTTCATTATTTTGTCTTTTGCATATCTTTTTATATGTATTTGGCCTTTTTAATCATAATAATAGACTTTAGAATGTGAAGAGTCCTTCCTTTTGGGCATAGTGAAATGCTGAAATATGAAGAGACAATGCTTTGTAAAACTCTTTCTATAACACTCAATTGTATTTGGATATGGTTCTGATGTGATAGAGATTAATATATATCATTATGAAATGGTTTTCCTATGTATCTTTTATCATTGTTTTGTGCACTATGAATACTCTATTTGCTTTGATATGTTAATCATATGAGTTTATATTGAATGCTTAGATTCTAATAAGTATGTCTTTCTTTACACAAACTATCTATTTTGCCTATTAATGAATATATTCAGTCTAAATTGCCATCTGTTTAGTTTTGTAACTCAATGCATAAGTTATTCCTGTATTAGCATGTTCTGAAGGGTTTTACAAGAACCTATGCTAATAGGTGAGCTTATCCTTTGGGATTATATGCTATCAAATGCATAGTATTTTATTTGTTGACTATTATCTTTATGTGGAAAATTAAATCTTAGCTAAAAAATACATTAGATTTAGATCTACCCTAATGTCATAATGTGAATTTAAATTGAATTTGAGAATGCATAAACTTAAGAAAGGGTGTTTTATTAATACATACCTTATTTATGACTCACATGGTTTGTGATAGAGGCTCAAAATACTAAGAAACAGGTCTTGGAATAACACATAAGATAACCTAGAAATGTGCACATGATCTGATGATGTGACCAATATTACACTGACCAATTTTGATAATCCAGTATCCTAGTTTTTTGATAGTGACATTTTTTTTTTCCAATTTTGATAGTTTGATTTCATCAATGAAATATTAGGCTAGATTAGTCTAAAACCCTATGAACCCCTTCATCAATTCCTATTCCATAAAAGCCTCTTCTATATCAACAAAATATTCTTTGTTAGATTTAGCTCTAATTAACTCCAAGAGACCTTTAAAAGAAGTTATAAAAATAGTGTTTTTAAGGGGCCTTCTTCAATCAACCCTTATTCTTTGATAGTGTGAAAATTAACACTCATACATGAAACAATAAATCATGTATTTATGATAATATCAACCCTTATCCTTATGAAATGAAGCTCAAATAAGTAATAGATCTTTATGCTCTTTCACCAGTCATTATTTTGGTACAAGTATGAAATAATAACTCTTTGATATATAAAAAGATAGGAAGTTCTTTGATGTCATCCTAATAATTTCATGATCATATGATCTATGAGTAAATTTATCTATGTATAATTCATTAGGGTACCTTTTTATAAATGGAATTTGATGATGCCTATAAATGGAACTCATCTTGTTATGTATTTTCATTTAACCAATTTTAATCCTACTATTTCATGAACCCGCTATAACATTTTTTATCCATGTTTTATTCATAATAGGATAAGTTTTATATACGTTGTATATATTTTATGGTTTAATGAATATGTTTTCTAAATGAATTATTGTAATTCTTGATCTTGCTAATCTGGTATTGCTAATAGTTCAAATGAGAATACATGATTTCTTTTATTTATGTAACTGTTTGCAAGCTATGTTATATCCATAGTTATTCAATAGGAGTTTCCTATACCCACTGGTTTTATAAATTAGAATTAACTATATGTTATTTCCAACCATGCCCATTGATTGTGCTAGTTCGTAGCCATAGCTATAATAAATCATATCATTTAGGTAGATAATTAGATAATGTTGTTACAAGGTGTGATTGCATGATGCCAAAAATAGATTAATGAGATAGTTGTTGCATGTATATGAATAAGCAAATGACCTTTTCCAATTAAAATATGGTTTAAAATTATGTTTGTATCTTCTTCACTCTCGTTAGATTTAATACACATGATAACCTCTCTAATTTATTAGAGGGATTTTAATTATTTCCTTTCATTCGTAACTTCTTTGTTTTCTAGCTATACTATTTATCACTTGGATATAAATGATTTTTGTAATCATTTATTGTTAAGATAAAAATAAGCCTTTGCCTTCTCTCTATTTAATTAGGATGATGTAGGTTATAGAGTTAGTTCATAGTTAGTCAATAGTAAAAAGTAGTCATTCATTCAATTATTCATAGAGCAGGGCCTTTGTAATGAATTTGTATAAATTAATTTATTTCTATGTCACAAATTTCATCTTGAATAGAAAATTTATTTGGATTAATATGTCTTAATAATAGGAGGGGGTTCAAATATCAAACCAACTAAGAATGGGTCTTCTTGTGAGGAGTGATTGTGTAAATACCCATCCATTAAAGTAGTTTCATTTGGTTACGAGTATTTACATTCTTGAAATTTATTTCAAAGTAGATTCAAAGTGTGAATGTTTTATTTCATTTTCAACTTTACATTTTATTTTGTTTTCATCTAAAAGAAGAACTGAATTATGTCTTGTTCATGCTATTTAACCTTATTTTTAATTTAGTTGTCTAAACAAAATAAAACTTTGAGATAATATAATATATAAAAATAATACACAAATCTAAATGCTAAAGTAGAATATGATTGACCAATTGTGATTTAATAAAAATGGAAATTATCTATAGATATTTAGATACTTAATTTATTTTTATTTTGTGTAGGACCAAGGCAATATGCAGGTGAAAAGAAGGGCTAGATGTAGATTGTAAGTCGCTCAAATCAAAAAATCAAGGTCTAGAATCAATTGAAAAAGTAATTTTGTCTATAGATGCATGTCCCAAATTTTAATGTCTATCCTTTTTCAGATTTGTGTATGTAGACATTGCCACTCTATTTCAACATAGTCTATTGTGCCTGCTTGTAATGTCTTTGTGTGTGATATCATGGGCTTGCTATGCGTGTGTAGTACTAAAAAACATGTATTATTGAATTTGAAACCCTAGATACACTTTCAACACTAGGTTTAGGCCTGAAAAATAAGAAGAAGGTGGGTTGACTTGACCTCAACAACTCCCAATGAATGGTTGACCATTGCTTATATATCCAATAATACAAAAAGGGAAGTTAAACCAAATGTCATTCTCTTCATTAGGTGTATGTGTGTAATAGTGCTCATTTAATAAATGCAACATATAATATAACTTTTGACACTTGGAAAATGGAAAACATAGCTTGGCTTAGGTGCTTCAAAACTAATTAGGACCTAATCTTTGTGAATAATTGATGAATTGGGAAGTATAGGGCAGTCCTTTTGAATGTGTATATGGTTTCCTATAATGATATATGTTTTATAGATAATAAAATATGACTAGAGCTATCATGTATTTATATGGGACTCTTTGAGTAATTTATCATGCCGTTGACATGTGAAACATATGAGTTGACCCATAAATATAATTTAAATTTGGAAAATGATCATTTTTTAGTATGGGGATAGAGTCATCATAGTTTTACACCCCCAATATTCTACATGTGTCTAATTTTGAATAAACAATATAAAATATAATAATAATGATATGATGATTTAGATATGGTATGAGTATGATAATGAGCACATTGGGAACAAACTAACAAATTCTTGTAGATAATTGATAGTAAATCGAGAAGGTTTAACCCATAAAAAGCATGTAGATAGAAGAAAAGGGTGTGAAAGATCCATATGTGTACACACAATTCATGTGAAGTAAGGTTAGGCCAATATTTATAAATTACCAAGTGTGTAATACTATATTTTAGTGTTTACAAATCCCCCCTTTTATTTTAGTATTGAAATTAAAAATAATGCTAGAGTAAAAGGATAAAGAGATGAATTTGAGTGTGTAAAAAACACTTTGTCTTTGGGAGAAGGCTCCAAGTGTATAGCCAGCTCCAAGAAAACTTACAATTAATATACAAAAATAAATATCCATATATGAAATGAAATCTAAAATGAAATAGAAAGTTTTGAAATTCAAAGAGCATGTAAGGAATAAACTTGATGTGGGTGAACTGTGTTGCCTTATGATGCTTGTTGGAGATGATGCTTCCTACCAAAGCATTGTATAATTGAGCTTCCTACTAAAGCAATGGAGATTAGAGGTCAATAGGCCCCAATGTAAAAATTTACTAAACCAATGGGCATTGATTTGGAAAATTAATTTACCAACCTTTGAGAGTTAGGATAGGCCATTAAGTGATGTTGAACCTCAACTGCACTACTCATTTAACTGATCTTGATCTTCAACATAAAATGGTAAGAATAATGCTATGACCATATAGGGTGAATCAATTATTTCAAATGGATAGTTTTAATATGTTACATTTGGTATCATCAATGTCACATCAATCTCATGCTCTTAAATAGAAAACATTTTTAGTGTATGCATGAAGAATTTTCATGCCTCATAATTTGATCTAATCAGTGCTAACATAAAAATTTGAAATAGTGGATTCATGAATAATGTTCATACCCCTATTATGATCCAATCAGTTCTAACATGATATAGAATGTGTTGATGCACTTAATGTGCTCCTTGTGTCACTAGGGAATAGAGGAAAGTAATAAACTCAATTAAGTCTTGGAAGACTTGGGGCTTGAGTTGTTTATACAATTACTAATGAAAATAGAAAAACAACAGAGATATGGCCACCACTTATAAATATGCAAGAAAACCATGTTGTAGGGATAATAGGTTATACACAGTGACACTTTATTTCCTGTTAAACTTTGTGAAATTATTCTAAAATTTGCTAATTATTACCCAAGCACAACAAACCATGAATATTTATAAAATGAGCTAAGCTAAAGTGAATCATGGGGTTGATCCAAAGATGACCAGGGTAAAATAGAAAATAAAGTTTGCTTCATATGATCAAAGGTGTCAATTCTTCTATCTTCTATGATAATAACAAGTAAAACTAACATTCACCAACCCTAGTGTATTAATCAAATCCAAATGAACACAATTGAGACTTCAAAGGGAAAGGAGATGCATATAATTGAAAGCATATATTGCATGAAAGTTACATATTCACATTAAATTGCATAAGCACATTCAAAAGTAAATAAGATGAATCAAAACACATAAACCAATAGATTTGTTAGCCTAGCATTGAAATCAAACTAATAGATGCATATATTTATATTATTGCCAAGTTAATTAGAAGAAAATAAACCATTAATTTTATAAAAGCATGAGAATCAGAAACTATAGAACACACAACAGAGCACTCAAACAATCTCATGAATTCTTAACTCTTGCATTAATTCTTTAACAATTGTTCCTATTCTATAATGTAGGGAAATACCCCTATATATAGGCCTCAAAACTATCTATATAAGTTCAAGTGGGCCCATTAAAAGATGCCCAAATATAGCCAAGTGATTTTTAGCTCTTAAATAACCAAAAATAAAATGCCACATATTACAATAGAATATTCTAAATTTGAATTTAGAAAATAAATTTGAATATTCCTCAAGGTCTTGGAGGAGGTTATTGACCAACTTGTTGTTGTCACCTTTGTTTCTATGCCTCTTTCTTTATACAAAATTCAGTGCACACTAAGTAATCCTAGTCAATTGATCAAAATCCAAGATTATAGGATATAATAAGTTGGGCATTTATTTAATAAGCCTTCCATGCTCTATAAATATGGGTCTCAACACTTCTTTAGTGGCCTCAGCTCTCTCTAACCTTTGGTTGAAAAAATCCACAATGTTCATTACTTCAGTGGTAGTCTTGGTGTTGGTTATGTCTAGTTGGAACTTTGCAATAAATACCTTCATTTGAGCCTTGAATTCTTTGTCCTCTATGAAGTTTCCATCAGGTTTGGTCACCCTAGTGACCATAGAATCCTTTAAAAAGAAGGAAGTTATAAAATCTACTTTTTCTAAGGATGATGTTACATCCTTAACTTGTTCTATCCACCTTTTCAATTTCCTCCTTTTGTTCATCACTATAGTTTGAGATGGAATGATGTCTTCAAGTGGAAATATATTAAGGTCTAGGAACTTGTTGTTTCTTACAACTCTACCCAGGTTTGCCAACTTGGCATCATAGAGTGCATGTTTTTGGTCATATTTAATGATCACATTATACTGGAGAGTTCCATCTTATTGCCTTTTCTTCATGACCTTATATATATTGAAGACATTGATGAATGTATGAATTACTTGGATTATAGTGTTTTTTGGCACTGTATGCAATGCTTGTTACCTCAACCTCTTCATATCCTATTTCATGCCTTGCATTAAGGCCACTATGGATTCTACATTGGCTTAGACCATGGACATAGGGTCCTCTGCATGCTCATCTACTTCTCTTGGACCAACCTTCCTCTTCTTTGTTAAAGTGAATAGGGAATATTCACTTTCATGAGCCATAACTGAGGTAGAATAGGGATGTTTAACCTATCTCCTCACCACTCTTTTCATTGTACTTGTATCAACATCAAATTTCATGCCAATCTATGGTGTAGAGAGGACTACTTGAGGTCTCTCTTGTCTTGTTGTTAGTATAATATTTGTGACCCATTTTAGGGTGATGGTAGGCATTGGATTTTTTGGATGTGGTTTAGCTAAGGTAGAGGCTAGAGATGTAGAAAGAATGTGTGGCAAGTTTGGTGGGTCCATCTACCCAAGTGTGCCAAATAAGATTCTTGTAAGGCCCATATTTAGAATAAATGAAGGCAATTTTGGAGGCACACTCACCTTTGTAACTGTAGTAATATTGAATGGAGTTGTAGGCAAAGGTGGATTTGGAAAGGTGAAAAGTTTTTAAATCAGCCTTAATGTTTTTTTTGACATAGGGGAACCAATGGTAAATGTTGTACTAGTTGTTGTTGCCTGGGAAGAAGTGGAACTAACAACCTGACCAGCACTAGTACAATGGGAGCTTGATGAAGGTAAAATATTGGTATTATCATGAGAAATGAAATGGGGTATGATGAATCATAAGGAACCACTAACTTGGCTCAAGTTAGTATCAACTAAATATTGAGGAGTGGTAGGAGGAACAAATGCAGAAGTAAAAGTAGTTTGAGATGCACTAGCAATTGGAAAAGAAGGCAGTGGTGAGGTACTTACCTTGGGAGAATGCACTCCAAGGGTAGTTTGTGGTGTGTTTTTAACCACTTGAGAAGATGGTGGAGGAGTTATTACTCCCATCATAGTGACCTTAGGCTCTTTTTTTCTCTTATAGACCTTTTCAATGTTTCTAATATCCAGTGCTTGTACTTCTTCCATGGAGAGCTCAATGCCTCATTCTAATTCTTCAAGGTCAATAGCAGTAGGGTTAGGTTGACCCAAAATTTCAAGAATGGATCCCATAGTGGATTCAAAGATTATTATGGGCCCTTGGGAGGGGCCAGACTGATTGCTAGATCCTCCTTACTCAAAGCTTGGAAGTAAGTTTTGAACGTTGGAAGTGGCAAGTTGTGGAGGCCTATTTGGCTTGTTGCTAATAAGAGGAACATTGTCTTCTTCTTCTTCATCTTTCCCTTCCTCATAGTTAGCATCAACAATGTTCTCATGTGCTGGTGGTGGATGAGACTTACCAGTATCCTCCTTTTTCTTATCCCTATCTAGTTTCATTTCTAGTTTAATGTTCTTCTTTTTAGCATTCTAGAGCACCACCTCATCATTCAAAGAATCTCTATATATCCAATAATGGACTTATTTTTTATGATTATATTTCATTGCCACATATATATTAAATTTGAATAAATTCTTAGAAATGATGTTATTAGGATCCCATGCTTTGATGTCATCTTTAGTCAATAGGTACAAATCGCTATGCTTAACAACTATAAAAATATTGTGCCACTTAGTAATTTTGGTTCTCCCTAGTTTGTAAGAAACCTTGGGGGACATTTTATTATTTTTATTGAAGACTTCATCAACTCCATGCAGAATTTGATAGGTCATTTATTCTTCAACCAAATTCATAGGCACAAACCTCATCCATCTAAGAGGGGCCAACATCACCCCTTCTATTTTGATGACTATGTAATGTAGCTATAACTAATAGCTACCCATGTCTATTAAGGACTGCCTAACTTTAGGGGGAACCCTCTACATATTACATTCATTGATTGACTTATAAACCAATTGGTATAATTCTTTCAAAATCAATCTTATATTGTGCTTACACTGATGAATATGTATTGCAAAGAAGAGTTGAGGAGAAACCTCTTGGCACTCAAGAGACCATGGATTCTGACCCAGTTGAATAATTGCACAGATTGCATCCAACAAGTAGCTCATCATAAATAAGGGGTCACCATTATTTCAAATTTCCTATATCATATATACTAAGTTGTTAATGATAATTTTCCCAAGGGAGGGAACCTACTGGTTTTCTAGGATTATTTACAATAATGGAATAACCCTTATGTCCACATAGGCAATGTGTGGATTGTAAAATATTCTATTCAGAAGGGTCGGGCCTATTCTAAGTACTTGCTTGAAATTTTGGATGGGAAAGTTTCCTTGATCATCCATAAAAATAACTCTTGTTGGGTTCATCACCCATGAAGCCAAGACCTTCTCCACGGAGTGCACTTCATACCAATTATCGATGATGACCTGATTATATTCTATCTATGGTGAGGGAAGGTCATAGTACTTCTCAAATCTTGGTCCTACTATGAAATCAATAGGGAACCCTTGGTATATTGAGTTAAGTATCATGTATTCACACTTTGATCTCCTAAAAATACCATAAACTAGGTCAGTACATGACATGACCTCTAGCTTAGTTACGACCTTGTGGAGACCAACTACATTGATGACAAGAATATCATAAAACATTTGGATTATATGAGACATTGTTTCATCCTCATCAATATCCCTAGTTTATTATACATTAAATTATATGCTACTATAATGGATGTCACCAGATGCTATGGCCTCAAGAATAAATCTAGTGTCCTTGAAAATGATTGAAGTACCATTCTAAAATAGAAAGTCATCATTTTTGAAGGAGCTGCTCTTACCTAGAGTAAAACGACCTACTTGTGCCATGTCTTATAATACTTCAAGTAGCAATCAATGTCTCTTTGTATCCTTCTACAACTTTCAAGCTTCAATAATGTAGTCAAGAGTACGATCTGTTAATAGATTGAGCTTTGTTGAATTATGAGAGCACAAAAAATAGAGAAAACAAATGTGTATAACTTTGAAATGCAAATAAAAATAGCCTTGATTATGTAGCGTTTTGAATGACGACTCTGATTAATACAATGTTAATGGTGATCCTATTTTGTATCATATTAAGGGCAAGCTTATCAACCTTACATCTATTTGAAACAATCTTCAAAGTATTACTTTTAGCAATTATTTGCACTAGAATTTGATTTAGCTTTAATTTTAATTTGATTTGCCATCAATTTTAGTGTTAAATCTAAATATTACCACCTTTTGACACATGGCTACCACCTCAAAAGAATTAAAGTACTTGTGTGGCCTAAATATTGACTAAGCTACACAATTGGATCAAAATCTAAACACGTGGCATCTTTTGATTACCTCATAGAATCTTGGAATGCAACTTTGCATGATGACCCATTCACATCTCACCACATGTCATCTTTCAATTCATAGTGAGCTCTTAGATGGTGCATTTCAATACTAATTTATTGTAGGAATGCCATGCATCACTCTCACAAGTAATTACAACTTTCCTTGCCAGGTGTTTCTCTCAAAAGGCTTTTGGACATTTGTCAGTAATTTGGTGCTAATTAGATGACTCAGGTGGAGACACATGTCCCTCTTAGAGGTGTTCTTGTGGATCTCAGCTAGAAACATCACAAGAATGCCATATAACATCATCACATAGGTCCAAATGGGACTCACATCATTCTCATAGGCTATTGTTTATTTTTATACCAAGTGTCATTCTCAAAAAGAGTCTTAAACAACTGTATATCATTAAACCTTGATTGAATGGATCGAGTGAAACTACATGTTTGCCTTGCAAGCTCTCGTGAGCTTTGGATGGATGCAATGTGGTGTGGACATGTGGATAATGTGTGGTGGCTTTGATTGGATGGGATCACTTATGGGGGAGAATATCCTCACATGTAGCCCCTAGATTTGAATTTCAATGGCTAGTTTCTTCGTGAGCCCTCTAGATAATGCCACATAGCTCAAGGACTCAGTAGATTTGCTCTGAGTATGTTGCACAGGATGCAATGAATCCTTAAGGCATTATGAGGCCTAAAAAAGTGGACATCTGTCCTTTTAGATTATAGTTGAAACTTTGACATCCTGCAAGGCATTATAAATCATAACTTTAATTTGATGTCCTGTGAGGTCAAGTGAAAAACTAAATTAGCTTCTTGAATATGTCATTGCCCATCTTAATCAAATTTAAATAAGTTTTAAAGTAAAACTTTGCAAGCAAATACCTTAAACATAACATAATGTTAATTTATTAAATTCCAATGGAGCTTGTTGTGTTTATGTCTATTAGAGAGCTCGGTCGTGCCTCCTTAGCAATAACCTATCTGCATATCATTAAACCATCTATGGTCAATAATTTATTGTTGAATAAAACTTGAAGAAGACTTGCATTTGAATATTTCTAGGTATCAATATTTATTATAAAATGAATGATTAATTAAAATTTTAGAAACATGAGTATTGGTAAATTCCATCAATTCTCCATGTAGTCCAATGATTTAATATGCTTAAAATCTTTGGCATTTTTAAATTGAAGAAATTAGGGTCCCCATTCTGAGAATAAGGGAATGTTGATCATCAACAAATGGATACATCTATGAAGAAATATTTAAAAATATTAGAATCTATATATTATGTTCAAAGATGAATAAAAAAGTAGTTATCTCATTATGATATTCAGTGAGTACCAAAACTATTTTTCAGAACTAATAAAAGCCCACAGGCTTAAAATAATGTTTAAATCTTGTAGATAATTATACAATGTGTGTGCTTTGAGGTTTCTTAACCATTGCCACTGGGTTCAAAAATTATAACTTTCAAGTTTCAAGACATCAAACATGAAATGACTTAAGTGTTATGTAGATTTTATATAATTATATTTTGCTTGGTTAAGGATAGATTGGATATTGCTCTGCTGCTAGCCAGGCATCTATAGCCCCGATAGAGATACATTTTAATCCACTTCAGACGTTACTCTACTACTAGCCAGGCATCCATAATCCCAATAGAGATTGCCTAACTCACTATTCATAGAATCTGAAAGTAGTTTATTATTTCACTTCATGGTGTATCATTTTTTTAATATCTACATTCATAAACTAAAATGGTTGAGAACCAAAATTCGCCAGGTGTAAGGTTTTGTCAAGACTTAGTCTGGATGTAATTCACTTTTAAACATAAATTTCTACCTTGCCAATTTATTTGGTGAATTTAAGTGACAGTATGATGGTCCACACAGATTCAAACTCTAGTTCAAGTAAATATTTATTCATCTAAACTATATTACAGTCTTAAAATGACTTAGGATTTTCTTGAGAAAACTAACTTCTAATTAACCCTACCTAACTTTTCTAAAATGAAAATACTACTAGAGGTTTCCAAACTTTGGATGACCAATGTTTAAAACCAACAATCCCTTTTTACTATCTCCAGGACCAAACAAACATAGATTGAGCCAATGAATTCTTGTCCAAAGGACTTATTACTGAGCTAAAAAAAAAAAAATAGTAAGTGGAAATAAATAAAGAACACAATAAGAAAGCAAAGTAGGAAAGCGACAAAAAACATAATAGGAAATCAAATTAGAAAAGTGATAAAAAAACATAACAGGAAAGCAAAGTAGGAAAGTGAGAAAGAACATAATAGGAAAGCAAAATGGGAAAGTGAGAAAGAACACAATAGAAAAGCTAAGTGGGAAAGGAAACCACTCTACTCCTACCTACTCTAATTCTAAACAAGCTTATTATCCTTCTATAGTTTTTGATAGAGTAGCAGACAAATAATGTTTCATGTACTACCCATTGACTGGTAAGGTTAAGTCATTCCCTTGCAAGTATTTGAGTCTGAATGCATTTTCATGCAGTATTTATGCCACTTAATATGGTCTAATTCAGAGAGGAGTGAACTTTTCATATTTTCTCTTCTTTTTGAGGGCCTTGTCCCACATTAAGACCAAGTCTAATATGTAGAATGCTTTAACTTTGGCTCATGTGTCAAACCATCTCTTTAAAAAATCGTGGTGCTTGTTGAAATTATTCAATGTTTCATCTCTAGCATCTTCCATTTGGATGATGTTCAATATTTGGGATTGTACTCTTTCATCATCTTCCATATACTCAACCATAAAATCATAGGTGGATAGATTCAATGTGATAATAAAAATAGGTTGTTTCTCGTTGATCCAAAATTCATAAATTTTGATTCACAGATATTTCAAGAACATGAAAATAACATAGTAACAATGATTTCTCTAAAAAGAGATATTTTATTACTCAAGATTATAAATATAACCATATGCTTATCTCTGGGAAGAGATGTTTGATTTTTATTTCAGGTTACATCTTTATTTATACACATTTTAAATGTAGGAGGAGGATGTGGAATGTCACCAATCTCGAGGGAGATTAAGTGGGTTGACTTCCATGATTTACAACAATACAAAATTTGAAGAATTACTATTTTTAAAAATTTACCATTTTTAGACTGCACTACTAAAATGAAAATTTGGGGCACATTCATTAGGTTTTTAGGGGTCAAAACTCATTGAGTGGAGTTTGTGCCATCTCACCACATTCTCCTTATTCTTAATTTTTCAACGGTTCAAATGGGGAGTCAATCAGAGCTATGGTTTAAAAGTTATGGCTCTCAAAAGTTTCATCATCAATTGGGGTAGAACCATCACCTAAATTATTTCTCGGATCACTCGTAGACTAGTAGGAATGGGGATGCCTTAAGTGCCTATTTTTATATTGTTCTATCTACCCACAAATCATACTTTAACAGGGATTGCCATTCTCTGGGTTTCTTTTTTACAGATTTTTTAATGGCATTCATCAAGCTTTTATTGGTAGATTTTGCAACTCCATTTCTTTGAAGGTAATATCTTGAAGCAGACTTGATGACTATTTGATTTTCATGTGCCCACTCAGTAAATTTAGCTAACATAAAGGCTGGGTCATTATCACATACTAAATACAGGGGTGTCCCAAACCAAGTGATGATATTTTCTTCTAGGAATTTGATGATGTCAATCACTCTACTTTTCTTGATGGCCACTGATTCATTTTACCTAGTAAAATAGTCTATAGTAGTGAGTACAAATTTATGCCCAGCTAAGGAATTAAGATCAATCACCCCTACAAAGTCAAGGCCTCATTATGCAAATGGTCTTGTTTCAATAACTAGTTACAAAGGCATGGCTTCCATTGTCTCTCATTGATTAAACAATTGGCATTGATGACATGTTCACACGTGAGCGTGGGTGTCTTTGAATATGGTTGGCCAATATAGCTTGCTCTCAATATCTTGTGCACTATGGTACACCTTGAAGGGTGACCAATTCCTAATTTTTCATGGATATTATTTATCATTTCCATGGATTTAGCTCTATAAACACACCTTAGATAGATCCCCTCATAATTTTTTCTATAGAGGACTCCCCTTTTAACCATAAAATGAGATGATCTCAGTCTAAGGGCCCTTTTCTGATCCTTTTGAAGGTGTGAAGGACACACTTCATGAAAAAAATAATAAATAATATCCTCATACCAATCACTATTGGACACTTGACTTACTTTAACCTAGAAAATGTCAATGCATGGATCAATATTTATAATAAACTAGATTAGACCTTGGCCTCTAACTAAATTAACAAATTTTATTTCTATATAATATTATTGGAGTTTGGTAATCCACTTCCCTCTTCATTCTCCAAGTTCATTTTGTCATAACATCAAGTTGATAGCCAGATCAAACACTATGGCATACATTTTGTTTCTCAGGATGTAGTGTATGAACTTTTTGTTGGCCTTCACTAGAATGTAGGCTTGCTTATCTAGAATAGGATAGTTAAGTTTGACATTCTTCAATTTGGTGCTCATGAATGCTATAGGGTGCTCTTTATCATCTTCTTTTTTATGTCAAAGAAATGAAAAAAATATGATTAGAAGCAAAAGAGTATAGATAAAAGTCTTTGCTAAAATCAAGATTTATCAAAACATGAGCTTGAACAATAACATCCTTAATGTATTGAAATGCCTTCTTTGATTTATCAGTCCATTCTATCTTTGAATATTTCTTTAGCATCACATTGAGTGTTCTTATGATCTCTGCAAAACTAGAGTTAAATTTTCTTACAAAATTAATCTTGCCGAAGAAAGATTTCAACTCTTTTTTGCTATTAGGGATTTCTACCCTTGAAATTGCATTTATCTTATTAGGGTCAATAGTCATACCTTCTTTGGTGATTATATGTCCTAAAATTTTACCTTTAGTTACATATAAGATAATTTTCTTGGGGTTTAAATAAATACCATACCTTCTGCACTTCTCTATCACTTGTTTCAAATGCATTATGTGATCGCCTTTATTTTTAGAAAAAACTATTAGATCATCTATGTAAATAATTATGCACTTACCTATTAATATTTGGAATGCATGGTCCATTGCTCATTGGAAAGTTAATCCTATGTTGATTAATCCAAATGACATTCATTTGTATGCAAACGTTCCCCACTTGGTTGTAATGGCAATTTTCATTCTGTCATTCTTATTCTCTACGACTTGGTTATAGCTTGAAAAACCATCAATGAATGACATAATTTCAAACCCACTCACCAACTAAATGACCTCGTCCAAAGATGGTAAGGGATAATTGTCCTTCTCTGAGGACTATTCAAGTTTCTAAAATTGACATAGAGTGCGAGTTATCCATTCTTATTTTGGACTAAAACAAGATTTACAACCCATGTTGAGTGTCATATGGAAAAGATTATCCTTACATCTAAAAATTTCTTCACTTCCTTATAAGTGAGTGGTTTTAGTATTGGATTTATTGGCCTCTGTCTTTGCTAAAGTGTTTGTAGGCCTCTTTTAAGGGGACAGTGTGAATAATCACGTAGTATCACATATTTTAAGATCATCATATAACTAGGCAATGAAATATTTGAACTTGCTTAAAATGGCAGTGTATTCAACTCTTCATCAGTGAAAATTTAACCAATGTTAACACTTTGCTCATTCCCAAGATTTTCTAAGTCAACTTGCTTATAATATCTTTCACTAACCTTGGGTTGTCTAGCTTTAGTTCTTTGTTAATCTAGGTCAAACATCCTTTTTAAGGAGATCATGCCCTTGGGGATTTAGTTTGCCTTAAGTTGGATTACTCCATCTTCATTGTCCTTTAAATTTTATACAAAAATTTCATCTTGTTTATCAATAATGTGGGATTTTAATACACTAAAATTACATATGAAGTTAATTATCTACATATCATCATCAAAAACTTGGAAGTGATTGATACTTTCTAGCATAGAGGGGAATGAAATTATTTTCATAGTGAACTCTTGTAAGTTTAGAGGCTCTGGAGGTACTAGGTTTGCTATTGTTGAAGCTAGAACATCTACCAATTGGTTTTGCTCCCTAGATAGAGAAACAATATTAAATGAGTCAAAATACTCAATCAAATCTCAGGCTCTAAATTTATACTTTTTTAAACAAGAAAGCTTACACTGATATCTTCTTCTGACCTGATTAACAAATAATTATAAATTACCATAGACTAACAATTCTTTTACCTTATGTTTGATTGTAAATTGAAGTCCTCAAATAATATCTTCATATTCTACTAAATTTTTAGTATAAGTGAACTATAATTTATAAGATGCTAGATACTATTCTCCTTCAAAATTTGTCAAAATAATTCCAATGCTAGAACCTTGCTTAGCTCATGCACCATCAAAGTGCAATGTCTAGAAACCTTTATTCTTTCACCTTATCATCTTCAATAACATTAGTGGTTTTCAAAAATGTAAACACCTAAGTTAGAGGATTGGTAATTTATCTTTGTTTTATTGGCATTATATTTTGAGATCATGTATTTCATTTTGGGTTCTTGGTCAATCCTAATTTGATTGGGAATCCCATGCTAAGGTAAACACAGATGAGAAAAAATAGTGGACATATATCCATTTAAGGATCTAGTCTAATCGTGACTCAATAATAATTTGTAAACCTCAAGTATGTCAATGACTTGAATATCAATGAACTTATGGATTCAAGATTTATGAGCGAGATGCATGTGAATATTTAACAATTTGCCCACCACTTTCACTCTTGATTTGTCCAACTTCACCACTACCTTCTTTGATTTGATTAGGTTTAATCCCAAATTTTCACAGATTCTTAAAGACATAATGTTAGTTGAAGCACCAAAATCTAACAAGCAATTATGAAGATCTTTACCAAAAATCCTTACAATCAACATAAATGGTGGAACTTCATGCTTACTCTTATACATTACCACATTTACATGAGCTGGATTAGCTTGTTGGAGATAAGCTTTAAATTCAATGATTTTAATAGCAAATCATGTTGTTTAATGATTTGAGTGAGTTCATACAATGTTATGTTTGCCTTGATCTTTTTCATATCTTCCACTATGTTATATCCACCTTTCGATGTTGTGCAGGGAGTTTTTACTATTGGTTGAATCTTGTTACCTTTAGGGGGTGGAAGGTTATTATTTGACCTATCATTAGGAGGTGTATTTATTTTATTAGGTGGGGTGGAAGTTGTCAAAGGTGGGTTTTGACCTTTACTTCTCAAAACATAGTTCTTCTTCTGGTATTGTTGGAAAGCATGCCCTTCCTCAACATTATCTTCAGGCTCATTTTCATCTTGACAGGGAAAATCATAGGTCCCAACCATGAGGACTATTTATGGAACTCTAAAAGCATCATTTTTATTGTCAGATACTTTAGAGTTACTTTAATTAATGAGATTCATCTTGAACCCCTCTATTTAGCTCTGAATGGCTTTGAATGCATGATAGATTTCAACACAATCTATCTCTCCATGTCTGGTGGTATTGTGTACTCGACACCAGTTGGGCAAGGATAACTCAAAAATATTGATCTTAAGTAACTTGCTTAAGGGGGGATCACTATTATTATTAGACCTATTTAATGATCTTTTATATCTCTCGAAGTTGTAATTTCTACTATAACTCTCACCAGTATTTCCTATTTATTTCTTGAGATGCAATAAATTATTAGCGAGTTTCTAAATGGTTCTCTGTATCGAATTTAATTCTCTTTTTAGAGACTCTAAAGTATTATTCTAGGTCGTAGTTTGAATATTGGTGTTATTTATGGGAACCAATGTTTGACTAATATTGTTATAGGAATTTACTATAACATTAGCTTGGTTGAATAGTCCTAGTTTTTGGTTGGGTGTAGCATGGCTCAAGTGGCTCAATAACAACTAGTTGATTACTGACAGTTGGTTAAATGCAAACAGATTCTGATTCATATTGGTTATGATGTTTAGAGTAGGTAGTGTTAGGTCATTGTTTGGTATAATAAAGGTGGGATGCCCTTGCAGGTGCATTTACTCATCAATATGGATGGATTCAACATATGCCAAAGGCAACATGTCAATATTCAAGGCTCTTCTTATGAAGAAAATGGTTAGCGGGTCTAAGACATTTTTGTATATTTCTAAAGATAAATTATCTATTGGCATATAGGGTGGGGATGTTAGGCTATACATCTTTTAGAACTTTACATTGAATTCTCTAATTAGTTCCTTTATGTCCCTTTTAAGGGTGGTGAAATATTGATACACAACTCTCAGGATTACTACCCTACCAAATTAGGAAATTAAAGTATCATTGAACTGATCCCATCCCTTGATGGAATCTTTCATCAAATTAAGAAACCAATCATAAGTTGCTTCTTGAAATGTAAAGGGAAAATGATGGAAAGCCACGTCCTCATGAATTATATTAAGTAGCCTCAAAGATGCTTTAAATGACTTTAGATGTTGTTGAATGGTTACTCTCTTGGTGGGGGTGAAGAGAGGCAAATACTTTTTTGGGTTCCTTGGTAGATGTGCACAACCCCAAGAACATTGATGGATGAGCCATCTAACCATGCCATGATTAGAAAGAGAGGTTACAAATTTTATTTAGATGGAGAATTTGGCTGGGTCTTGGACTTCTTACGTTTACCTTTGTCTACTCTCACCTTCTTATGAATTTATAGGGATATTAAAGGGACCTTAAGTTCAGATCGAGATCTGGTTCTAATCCTAGGCAACTTCAGGATGTAGAACATGCATTAATAACCAGAGAGCAAAAGAACTTCAAAGGTAACCTCACAAGTGTCAAATATTAGTCAACTTCTTATAGAAAAATCCTTTTACAAACCATATCTAATAGCTTAACCTTGATCTTTGAGGATCCAAGCTTAGGAACTTCAGGGTTTTCAATACCTACACAAATATTATTAGTTCAGTATATTAGCCTACAAAGATCAGTGCTAGACTAAAATTTTAAAGCATTTATATGCCTAATTTAACACCCTGAGAGTGTTTAAGCATTTCAAAATATCTTTCATCACAAAGCTACACAAAGGTTTACTCAATCCCAAATAAATTAGAGCAATTATGATCTTAAATGTCTAGAGTTAGTATAGACGAGGTCTCAATGATTGACCTTTGCATAAATTCTCATAAATATCTAGATTATTTACCAAATTTATATCAAACTTTGAAAAGATGATCAAAATAACCTTAAATATGCCTAAAAATAGGGTATTTCACCTATCTTTGCATAAATTCAGAAAAATATCTAGATTATTTACCAAATTTATATGAATGAACACTAACTTTGATGGAATCCTTTAAAGAATGCAAAGATTCATAAAATAATGCAGATATTTTGTGTTCTTTAACAATATTTGTGTACTTTGAAACAATTATACATATATTTAATAAATCAAAATATAATTTCATTAAGATGTATGAAAGTAATTACATAGGACCCTCCTATCACCAGCTCTTCCCTTCCTGTTGATGCAATTAATGTGCTCCCTATGTCACTAGGAAATGGGGAAAAGTAATTATATGCACCTAAATTTATTCGCCTACATTATCATCACTAATATTCCTATTAGTCAACATTTATTAAACTTATCTAATTTATCTCCTATAATCCCACCAATTAATCACCCCTTCTAGTCATCTATATAATATCCCCCCTCAATATTTGTTCATCTACTAACTATAGTCTTATCCCACTTCTTCATTAATTCCCATAATCATTTCTTATCTTATCCTAATCCCACTTATCTAGTATTTAATAATTTTAAATTTCCATGACCCACCTACTAGCCTATGCCTAGGCTCTCTTATACCTAGGGTCCCTAATTCTCACCTAATACCTATCTAATCCCTCATCTAATCATCATTAACCACTAAGAAAGATTCTAGAACCCTCTAAATATAAAACCTTCTCTATTTCTCACCCCTCCTCTCTAGAAGCCTCTAAATCTAGAGGCTTCCAAAAAAATTTAAATTCTTTAAGTAAACCTCAACCCTTGATCTCCCTCATCCAACTTCAAATCTCATCCATTTATCTCTCCTTCCAAAATCTATTTAAACAACCTCCAGCCTCTATGTCCAATTTTCAACCAAGCATTGAATCCATGTACATAAATTAATCATCAACAATCATTGATCAAATAACATCACTCTATCAAATTTTGAGTTAAGGTAAGTAATCTCATCATCTTATCTTTTTATTCCATTCGATCTTGGTCTAGAAAATTTAACTTTAAGATTTAAGTGTAGGATTAAATAGTTTATTCATCCAATCATGTTTAGGTCTTAATGGATCTAGACTATAGCTAAGTAGTTTGATATTTGGGTTTGAATTCACATAGCTAAATTCATATTTGCTCAAAAATCCTACTATAGTAATAAACTCAATTTTAAGTCTTATAAGACTTGAGGCTTGAGTTGTTTATACAAAAAATACTAAAAATAGAAAAACAACATAGATATGGCCACCACTTGCAATGACACTTTATTTCTTACTAATCTTTGTGAAATTATTCTAAACTTTGTCAATTATTACCCAAGAAAAAACAAACCATGAATATTTGTAGAATGAGCTAAACTAAAGTGAATCATGGGATATATCCAAAGATGAGCATGGTAAAACAAAAAAGAAAGTTTGCTTCAGATGATCAAAGGTGTCAATTCTTCTAGCTTCTATGATAATAACAGGTAAAATTAGCATTCACCAATCCTAGTGTAATACTCAAAGCCAAATGAACATAGTTGAGCCTTCAAAGGAAAAAAAAGATGCATATATCTGAAAGCATATATTGTATGAAAGTTATATATTCACATTAAATTGCATAAGCACATTCAAATGTAAATAAGATGAAACAAAGCACATAAACTAGAAGATTTATTAGCCCAGTGTTAAACTCAAACCAATAGTGCATATATTTATATTATTTCTATATTAGTCAGTAGAAAAAAAACCATTAATTTTCTAAAAGCATGAGAAGCAAAGACTATAAAACACATAACAGAGCACTTAAACAATCTCACAAATTCTCAACTCTTTTGCATTAATTCTTTAACAACTGTTCATATTTTATGAGGGGAAATACACCTATATATAGGCCTCAAAACTGCCTATATAAGTTCAATTGGGCCCATTAAAATATGCCCAAATATATCCAAGTGGTTTTTAGCTCTTGAATAACCATAACTAAAATGCCACATACTACAATGGAATATTCTAAATTTGAATTTACAAAATAAAGCCGAATGTTCTTCAAGGTCCTAGAGGAGGTTGCTGAATAACTTGTCATATTTTCTTCTCTACCTCTTCCTTTGACTAAAATTTAGTGCATGCTAAGTAATATTTGTCAATTTGACCAAAATCTAGGATCATAGGCCATAATAAGTCAGGCATTTCTTGAATAAGCCTACCTTGCTCTACAAGTACGGGTCGTAGTTCTTCCTCAATGGCCTCAGCTATCTCTAGCCTTTGGTTGGAAAAATCCATAATGTTCATTACTTTAGTGGAAATCATGGATTTGGCTATGTTTTGTTGGAACTTTACAACATATACCTTCATTTGAGCCTTGAATTCCTGGTCCTCCATGAATTTTCCATTAGGTTTGCTCACCATAGTGACTATAACATCCTTTAACAAGAGAGAAATTCTAAAATCTATTTTTTCTAAGGACGCTACTACATGCTTATCTTGTTACAACCACCTTTTCAATATCCTCTTTATATTCATCACTATAGTTTGAGTTGGGATGATGTCTTCAAGTGGTAATATCTTAAGGTCTAGGAACTTTTTGCTTCTTGAAAATCTAGCCAGGTTTTCCAACTTGGCATCATAGAGTGCAAGTTTTTGGTCATATTTAATGACCACATTATACTATAGAGTCCCATATTGTTTTCTGCTCTTCATGACCTTGTATAGATTGAATACATTTATGATTACATTAATTACCTATACTATAGTGTTTTTTACCACTATAGGCAATTTTTGTTCCCTCAACCTCTTCATCTCCTACTACATGCCTTTCATTAAGGCCACTATAAATTATGCATTGGCTTGGACCATGGACATAGGGTCCTCTACATACTCATCTATTTCTCCCGGTCCAACCTTCCTCTTCTTTGTTAAAGTGAAGATGGAATATTCACTTTCATGATCCAAAACTAAGCTAGATTGAGTTGTTTAACTTACCTCCTCACCACTCTTTTTGTTGTACCTGTAGCAACATCAAATTTCATGTCAATCTATGGTGTAGAGAAGACTATTTGAGGTCTCTCTTATCTTGTTGTTAGTATAATATCTATGACCCAATTTGCGGTGATGGTAGGTATTGGATTTGTTGGAGGTGGTGTAGTTGAGGTAGAGGCTAGAGATGTATTAGGAATGTGCAACAAGTTTGGTAGGTCCATATGCCCAAGTGTGCTAAATAGGGTTCTTTTAGGGCCCATATTTATAATAAATGAAGACAATTTTAGAGGTGCACTCACCTTTGAAACCATATTAATATTGAGTGGGGATGCAGGTAAAGGTGGATTTGGAAAGGTGAAAAGTTTTGAAATGAGACTTAATGGGATTTTTCACATAGGGAAACCAAGAGCAAATGTTATACTTGTTGTTACTTGGGAAGAAGTGAAACTAAAAACCTGACTAACACTAGTGCATAGGGAGCCTAATGAAGGTGCATTATTAGTAGTGGCATGAGAAATGAAATGGGGTATGATGAATCCCAAAGAACCACTAAATTGGCTCAAGCTATTATCAACTAAAGATTAAGGAGTGGTAGGATGAACAAATGTAGATTCAAAACTAGTCTGAGATGCACTAGAAATTGGAAAAGAAGGTAATGGTGAGGTACTTACCTTAGGATATTTCACTTCAAAGGTAACCTATGGTGTACTTGTATCCACTTAAGAAGCTGGTGGAGGGTTATTACTCTCCTCATAGTGACCTTAGGCTCATTTTCTCTTGTAGACCTTTTCAATGTTTATACTAGCCAATGCTTGTACTTCTTCCATGGAGAACTTAATGCCTTATTCAAATTCCTCAAGGCCAATAAAAATAGGGTTAGGTTAACCCAATATTTCTATAACAGATCCCATAGTGGATGTAGAGATTATTATGGTCCCTTAGGATAGGCCAAGTTGACTGCTAGATCCTCATTGCTCAGAGCTTGGAGGTAAGTCTTGAATGTTGGAAGTGGCAAGTTGTGGAGGCCTATTTAGCCTATTCCTAATAAGAGGAACATTGTATTCTTATTATTCATCTTTCCCTTCCTTATATTTAGCATCAAACATGTTCTCATGTGTTGGTGGTGGCTGAGACTTAGAAATATCATCCTTTTTCTTCTCCTTATCTAGTCTCATTTTTTGGTTAGATATTCTTCTTTGTATCATTCAGGAGCACCATTTCATCATTCAGAGAATCTCTATATATATACTCATGGAATTATAATTGATTCTTGTATTTCATTACTACATCTTTCTTTAATTTGAATAAATTCTTGGCAATGATGTTATTTGGATCCTATGCTCTAAATTCATCTTTAGGTAATATGTATAAATCTCTATACCTAAAAGCTACAATAATATCATGCCAATTAGTAATTTTAGTTCTCCCCAATTTTTAAGGAACCTTGTGGGGGGTCATTTTATTCTTGTTATCAAAGAATCCATCAACTTCATGAAGAAGTTGATAGGCCATTTCTTATTTAGCCAAATTCATTGGCACAAACCTCAGTAGTCTAAGAGGGGCCACCATCACCCCTTTTATTTTGATGACTATGTAGTTCAGGTATAACCAATAGCTACCTATATCTCTCAAAGTTTTCATAAATTTAGGTGGAACCCTATGCGTCTTGCATTTAGTGATCAAATTATTAACCACTGGGTAGAATTATTCTGCAATCACTCTTATATTGAGTCTGAATTATTGAATATGCATTGCAAAGAAGAGTTGAGACACAACCTCTTAGCATTAAGGAGACCATGAATTCTGACCCAATTGAGAAGTTACATAGATTTCATCCAACAAGTATCTCATCATAAAGAAGGGGGAACCATTCTTGTAATTATCCTATATCATATACACTAAGTTATTACTGATAATTTCCCTAAGTGGGGGATTCTGTTGGTCTTCTAAGATTATTTATAGCAATAGAATAGCCCTTATGTCCACATAGGCAATGTGTGGATTGCCATATATTCTATTTCAGGAGGGCAAGGGAAATTTTGAATCTTTGCCTAAATTTTTAGATGGGTAAGTTTCCTTGATCATCCATGAAAATAACTCATATTGAGTCCATCACCCATGAATCCAAGACCTTTTTTGGGGAGTGCAGTTCATACTAGTTATTGATGATGACCTAGTTATATTATATCTATGGTGAGGGAAGGTCATAGTAATTATCAAATCTTAGTCTTCTATGAAATCAATAGGGATCCATTGGGATATTGACTTAAGTGGCTTGTCTTCACATTTTGATCTCCCAAAAATACCGTAAACTAGGTCAGTACATGGCATGACCTCTAGCTTAATTCTAGCCTCATGGAGACCGATTGAATTAGTGAAAAAGATATCAGAAGATAATTAGATTATATGAGGCATGGTTTCATCCTCATCATCTTTAACTACTTTTACATTAAATTATATGCTACTATAATGCATGTCACTAGATGTTGTGGCCTCAAGAATAAATTTAGTGACCTTGAAAATGATTGAAGTACCATTCTAAAATAGAAACTCATAATTCCCAAAGGAATTAATATTAATTGGAGTATAAGGAATTTATTTTACCATCTCTTGAAATAATTTAGGTGGTAGGGAGTACAACTTTCAAGATCTAATAATGGTGGTTGGGAGTGCGATTTGTTAACAAATTGAGCTTTGTCAAATTATGAGAGCATAGACAATAGAGAAAGCAAACACATATAGATTTCAAATGTAAATAATAATAACATTGATAGTGTAGCCTTTTGAATAACCACTCTAACTAATGCAATGCTGATGGTGATCCTAGTTCATGCCGTATTAATGTCAAACTTTTCAACCTTGCATATATTTGAAATAATCTTCAAACTATTGATTTTAACAATTAATTACACAAAAATTATATTTAGATTTGATTTTCCACCAATTTTAGATTTAAAGTTAAATATTTCCACCATTCGACAAGTGGATTCTACCTTAAATCCAACCAAGCACTCGTGTGGCCTAAATATTAACTAAGATTCCCAGTTGGCTAAAAATCTAGACATGTGGAACCCTCTTATTTCCTCATGGATTCTTAGAATGCAACTTTACATGATGACCCATCTTCATCTCACCATGTGTTATCCTTTAATTTATAGCAAGCTCTTGGGTGGTACCTTTCAATTCTGATTGGCTACAGGAATGCCATGCATCACTCTCATGGGAAATTGCATCTTTCCTATTTAGGTGTCTCTCTTAGAAGGATTTTTGACAATTTTAAATAACTTGGTGCTAATCAGATGGCTTGAGTGGAGACACACATCCCTCTCAGAGGCATTCTTGTGGATATCAAATAGAAACATCATAGGAATGACATGTGGCATCATTACATAAACCCAAAGGGGACACACATCATTTTCATGGGCTATTATCTATTCTTCTTATAATTTTCATTCTCATAAGGAATCTCAAATAGTTGTATATCATCAAACCTTGAATGGATGGCTCATATGCAACTACATGTTTGCCTTGAGAGATCTCATGATCTTTGGATGGATGCAATGTGGTGCAAACACATGGAGAATGTGTGGTAGCTTGGATTGGATGGGTTTTATTATAGGGGCTAAGATCCTGACACGTAGTCCCTAGATTTTAATTCCAATGTCTAGCTCCTTTGTGAACCCTCTAGATGATGCCACATAGCTTGAAAACTTAGTAGATTTGCTCTGGGTGTTTTGCATGGGATGTATTGAATCCTTAAGACATTGTGAGGTCTGATGAATTAGACATCTATCCTTTTAGGCCATAGTTCAAACTTTGACATCCCACAAGGTGTCACAAACCAAGAATTTAATTTTAAGTCCTGCAAGCTCAATCAAGAAATTAAGTTAGCTTCTTGAAGATGTAATTAGAAATATTAAAAAAAATTAAACAAGTTTTAAATAAAAACTTTACAAGTCTATGCCTTAAACACAACAAAATGTTAATCTAATAAAGTCTAGTGGAGCTTGTTGTGTTTATGTTTATTAGAGAGTCAAGTTGTGCCTCCTTAGCAAGAGCCTATTTGTATATCATTGAACTATCCATGGTCAATAATTCATTGGCGAATAAATCTTGAAGAATACTTGCAATAATTTGAATATTTCTAGGTATCAATCCTTATTGAAAAATTAATGATTAACCAAAATTTTAGAAACATGAGTATTAATAAATTCCATCAATTCAACATGCGGTCCAATGATTTAATATGTTTAACATCTTGGGCATTTTTTAAAATTGAAGAAAGGATGATCCCCATTATGAGAATAGGGGAACATTGATCATCAATAGAATGTTATGTATCTATATATTTTTTGTCTCAAAACTTAAAAAAATGAAAACATGTAACTTATTTTCCTTTAAAATGTGTTTATATTCCCTCAAAATACTCCTAATTTCTAAACATTTGTCCCATAATTTGAACCAAACTAATAATCTGCATAAATCTAAGCTCTTTGAATCATGTATTCTATATCAAAATCTAAATTTTCTATAAATGGAGGCTTAAATATCTATGAAAAGCCCACTAATATGCCCCCTTTAAGATGGGTAATGTAGCTTGCAAAGTTATCATCTCAAAAAAAAATATTTAACTACACTATGCTAAGTAGAAAAATGTAATAATTTATAAGCATATTCTAAGATGGTGAGGAGCAGTAGGGCGCTGAACATTTGCAGTAGTGGATCTTACTTTTTATTGTGAACTATAAGTTTGTATCCAATCAAACATTTTGTATTTATTATTTTAAACAAAACTTTATTGTAAAATACTACTAATTTTTCTCAGTGGCATGCATTGCACAAAATTAAAGAATCATGGGGCCGCTCGCATGCAAAAATATTCCTAAAATATTTTGAGCACAACTTACAAGAATAACATAGGAATTCCCCTTCCATGGGACCATGAGGTAAACTTTATGATTTATCTTCATTTTTTAGTATGAACTGAATAAGTTTATGATATGGAGAAACACACCAATTTACCCAAGTGTTCATCCACTTTATTTCATGAACACTCAATGGGGCATCATTATGTTTATTTTCAATCACCTGTGGTAATGTTTTCACCATAATCATCAATAATTACTTTGTTTACTATTATTTGAAATGGTATTACTTCAGAATACCATTTCAAAAAGGGAAAAATGTAAACACCTAAATTTTATCATTTACTATCAAAATTAACTTTGGCATGCTAACCCTTATCCTTACACAATTCAAATTCAAATTAACATCACGTCCATCCAAAATTTAAATAATTGATTATTTTTTAATTAATTAATTATAATTATGCACATCATTTTCCTCCAAAACTAATTAAAATATGAATTTTCCACCTCACCCAGACATCCTCCACATTTTTCTCAACCATGTGTTGACTCATCCAACTACTCCCTTAACTTTCTCAACTACCTTGTGAGTCATCTTAGAATATTTTAACTTCTAACTTGAATCAACCAACTAACTTAACCTATTCTTATGGACTCACTCAACCAATTCCACTTTATTCTCAATCCATGTAATTGGTTATCATCCTCATGGATGAGGATTAATTCCTCATCATTGATTATTACTATAATTCAAAAAATTAAAATAATCCTCAACTATTTGATAAACTTCTAGTAAGTCTATAAATTAATATGCAATCCATCACTTTCAATCATTCTCTTTCAAGCTAATGAAGTGCTATCAAATTATCAATGGAATCTAAGTGAATCAAAGTCATCAAAATCATCTTGCAAACCAAAATGCTGCCCAATTCTATTTGCTTTGGAAAGGAGTTGAGTATGCACATTAGCACCCAATAACAAATCCATCCTTGATCACATAATGGAGAAGGTGATGAAATTGCATCTCATTTTGTAAGTATTTCATTTAGTTTTCTCTTATTATTTATGATCTATATTTTAAGTTTAGTTTAGTTTAGAATTCATTTGTTATTTTTTTAGCTAGCTTGCATTATACGTTTTACACTTACACATTCCACAATTGTGGAACATTAGATCCAATGATTATATCTAAGTAGATAGTAATACCCAAATCTTCATCTACTGACCACTACCTAGTAAAGTATAAATGAGACCATTGAATGTATCTAACATTAACACCTCCATACACATGTGCCCTGTCTCTTGTGATAAGTAATCACAAAATATGATAAGCATCTTCCAATCTAATTGTCATCTCCCATGTCAGGACCCACAATGTGTAAGCACCAGGATTATATCTCTTAGCTAATGTTGTCATGAGATGTACATCATAAGGAATTTGTCCTTAATGGGCCACATATCCTAATCCTCCTTGATCAATGATGCCCCAATTAGTGTAATCCAAACTAAGCTCAACCATAGTAGAAAATTGCCCACCATGCCAAAACTCATAAATATTCACATATTTTTGCATAAGAAAACAAGCAAAACCACATTAATCCTCAGACTCAAGTGATTTAAAACATGTTAGACAACTAAAATTTCAAAAACCAAGTTAGACGGTAGCATCAGATGGTGTCATCGATTCAAAATAGTAGTGTAGGAAACTACCATCTAAAATTGGATATTATAATAAAAGAATTGACAATATTATCCCACTCAATGACAATAGTGTCCATAAACCCTTAAATATTCAAAAAAATAGAAAAATTATTTTAAAAAAATTTAAAATTACAAAAAAATTAAGATTTTTTCCTACTTAGCAGCTCCTCAAGCTCATGTCCTCCTAAGCTAGCTTGAAGTAGATGAAATTATATCGACTGCACAAATCATCTACAAAGTACTTTTCAAATCACTCTAGAGCACACATTATAAAATTTTCAAATTGAAAATTAAATGAATATTTGTTTTCAAAGTCTATTTATATAAATGTTGACTTTTCAACTCTTAGAATTTCAAACAGTAATATCTTGAGCATTGGTTATCTAAATTCAAAACAACAAGTTGTGTTTGGATCCACGCAGTGAGCCCTTATATATTATACCAATTTCATAAATACTTTTCAAAAATCTAAAATCACCTAAAATGTGCAATAAACCATTCAAATTTTAAATACCAATATACAATACTACATATTAACAAAATTACCATGGCATATCATCGATAAAAAATCTAATCATATGCGCTTGATATACATACATTATAACCAATTTATCATTTTATAAATTTTATCCCCTCACCTCAAAAGGGGTAATTTCAGTGGGGCATGCCATAAAGACATGACCTCCACATTTACACAGTTTCTAGATTTTAGTGGGGGCTTGTAATAAAGACACGATCTCCACACTTACTCAGTTCTTATTATATCCAAATTTCAATGGGGGTATGTCATAAATACATGATATCCACACTTAGTTCTAAGTATCTCCACATTTTAGTGGGGACATGTCATAAAAACATGACCTCCATATTTAAACAATTTTTAGATTTCAGTGTGGGCATGTATTAAAGTCATGACCTCCACAATTATTCCGAACTACATAAAACACATTACTCACACCAGACATGACATGGGGAATGAATGATTTCCATTCCTTATATTATTTAATAGATGCATTTAATTATCTCCCAAATTCACTAGAATATGAATATACAAAGTATTTCACTAAGACTCACCAATTACACCAAGATGTACTGTTATCTAGCCTTATCCATCTATAATAGTTGGCTCTATCTATAGGTTGTAGTGACTAAATAATAAAGTCTCACTAGATTATAGGTTGTGGTGATTAAATATATCAACCTCACCATATTTATAAGATGAGTTCAATGATTAAATCACTCATCCACACCATATTATAAACCTGTTTACATTTGAGTTGTGTTAGTTGGGATGTAATACTCTCGACGATTGTAACACCACTCTCCTTATACTAAGTTAAGGGAATGATCACCTCCCAACTCTCCCTATTATAGATATGGAACCTCCATGGTGAAACCTCATCATAGTATGAATGTGTCATTAAAGCATATATGAAACATGCAATGTAAAGCATACAAGATAAACCTTTGAGGTAATTTAGATTATATTACATATAGCAATAATATACAAATATAAATTCTAAATCATAATATGATTGACCAGTTGTAACTTAATATAAATGGAAATGACCTAAGGAGATTTATATACTTGTTTCTATTTTTTGTATGACTGAGAAACCGTGTAGGTGAGAAGAAGGGCTAGAAGTAAAATGCAAGTTGCTTAGATTAGGAACTGGATGTATGGAGCCATTAGGAAAAGTACATAAATATATAGATATATGTACCAAACAATAGCATTTATCCTCTATTAGATTTATTTGTGAAGGCTATACCTCTCTATTTTAGGATATGCCACTGTGCTTGCTTGTAATATGTCTTTGTATGTGATATCAGGGGTTCACTATGTGTGTAGTATCTAAAAACTTGTCTCCAATTTGAAACTATAGGTCCAATTTTGACACTAGGTTTAGGCCTTAAAAATGGGAATAAGGTGGGTTTATATGAACTCAACCATTCTCAATTAAATGGTTGAGCATTGCCTACATATCCAATACTCCAAAGAGAGAAGTTAAACCACATGTATTTCTCCTCATTAGGTGTATGTGTGGAATGGTCCTCATTTAATGAATGTAACCTATAATATAAATTTTGAAACTTATACAATGGTAAAATTATATTTCCTTAGGTGCCTCAAACTTGGGTAGGGCTTGTTCCTTATGACTAATTGATAACTTTGGAAGTATAAGATAGGCCTTTTTGATGTGTAGATGATTTCTTGTGAGTGATGGATGCTTGATAGATAATGAAATAGGCTTAGATATACTATGTATTTATATGAGACTCTTTTGGGTAACTTATCATTCTATCGATATGTGAAACATATGGGCCAACCCATAAATATAATTTTACTTTGAAATATAATAGTTCCTTGGTAGGGGGATAAGTCTATTAGAGTTGGACACCTCTGGGGTTCCACATATGTTTGAATCTAATGGAACCATATAAAATTCAAGAATACTAATTTCATGATCTAGAGACAATTTTATTATGATAATGAATAGGTAGGACATTGACTAATGAATTCCTATGAAGGACTAATAACAAATACGGAAGGTTAAACCCATAGAAATCATGTGGATAGAATAGAATGATGTGTAAGATCCATATGTGTATGTACAAGTAATGTGAGGTAAGGGTAGGCCAATATTGTCATTTACGAGTGTCTAATACCATATTTTAATGTCTAAACATGCATGTTTTGATTTTATTTGTGTGTGAAGCTTTCAAAACTTAAAATCAATATTTCATTTCCATATTTATATTCAACATTTCCTTTTAAATGTGATTTTTATTTATTTTTTCCTTAGCGTATATTTCATTCCAAGTTCATTCATTAAACACAATAATAAATTAACAACTAATTAATTAAATTAGTTAAGAAGCTTAAATATATAATGTAGACCCCTATTCAAAGCATTTGTTCTTAGATTGGAAAGTAAATGCATTTAACCTACATTTTTTACACCATTATTGGTATAGATATCAAGTATTAGGATTCTTGAAAAAGTTGAGATAGTTTTTATGCTTTCTATATAATTTACATTCTAGTTTTGTGTAGCATAGATTTGTCAAAATTACAAAATTCTATTTCCTAAAAAACTAACCCTGCACATGAATTGAAGAAAGCATTTTAAAAAAATTAAAAAAAGAAGAGGGAGAAGAGTAAGAAGAGAGAGTTGATTGGTTGTATGTAGCATGAAAGATAACATTAGGGTAGATTTCTGCCAAAGAGGTTTAACTTTGATGTAGGCTTAGAAAAAGAGGTACCCCATGCCACATAAATAAGATTTTTTTAATAATTTATCACATTTTTATTATATTATTTAACATATATGGATAAAAAATATAAGCTTTATGAGCTCATACTTTCACGGAGTCTACATAATCACAACTTATAAAATCTATACAATCTCTACTAATCTCTTATTCTCTCTTACACAATCATATTTTAAAGTGAGTTGTTACTCATGTCATACTCAATCATTCATAATATAAAAAATATAAGTATTCACACATAACTAATGTAAGTACTAACATTAGACTATCAAACATTTACCCCTTAGTATGATCATAGGGAAATGAACCACCACTTGAGAGTTGAGGCAAGTAGTTTCTTGACATAATGGGAACATGTCAACCATAGTTTGGGGCCCCTAAAAATTCCATAAGAAGACATAAAAATTATATGATGGCCTAGAATACATCAACCATATATTGGGAGCCATAAATATATCCATAGGAATACATCAACCAAACCAATAGTTGTAATGGGAATGGTCTCACTACTCTTTTTTTTTAAAAACCATTCTGCTATAGAAAAATTGATATGAAAATCCACTTTATTTTTATCATACCATACATAGAAACACAATATATAAATTTTGAGGACTAGGTCCTTATTTTCACATTTACATCCATTATGTATATGTTGAACATTGTCATTGATTGTTGAGTTTTGACATTGATGTTATCATTTATTTCAAAGGTTCTTATAAAGGTGCATGGTCAAGTAAGCTTTGAGTTATGTATATGATGACTTGGAATAAAACATAGTGAGCTACAAATATCCCATGGTGTATGGGATATGATCTTGTATGATTTATATGATGACTTGGCATAAAACACAGTGAGCGACAAAGATCCCATGGTGTATGGGATATGAGATTGTATGTCTAATATGATGATTTGGGATAGAACATACTGAGCTATGAATATATTTAGTCAAGATACAAAGATTTACATAACTAGATCCAAATATGTTTTGAGTGAGATATGAAGATCCTCAGTCGAACTCTAAAGATTTGTGTAAGCATCTCCAAAGATGCTTCGAGTGAGACACTAAGATGTTATGTTGAAGTTTTGAATAAGAATAATTGTATAAGGCTTATTGAGCATACATAATAGGTATTCAAATCACTCAAGAGAGTTTCAAGGTAATCCTATAGGGGTAAGGCTTTAAGCCCAAATCTACAACTAGATAAGTTCTAGACCTTGCCTAACCCAATGAGATGTCATGAGGTATTTTCAAGATAAATGAAGGATGTTTGACATTTTTTTAGCATGTGAGATGATATGTTAGCATGTAAGTTAGATGGAGAGCACATGGAAAGAGGTTTCAAGGTTAATTCAAGACCTAATGAGGTGTGAAGACTCAACCGTAGAAAGCAAGATGGTTAGAGAATGTCCTAATGAGGTATTAAGATCAATTTCCAAGGCATATGTGAGTATGTAAGAATTTAAATAAGTATATAATTTTTTCCCAAGTGTGTTGACCAAGTTTTAGGTCAAAGTTTGAAGGTAAGTAAGAAAAAATGATTTAAGGTCTCTCAAGTCCATAGTGTGAAGGGATATCTACCTGAAAAAGTGTTTCAAGTGTTTATTGGCACATATAACATCTAAATTAAAAACTAAAATATTCATGGTAGAATGGTAAGGTTCTTATCTCAAATTCCCAAGCATTGGTGTCTAGATTATGGGGCTAAACTTTATGAATGATCGTTAAGACTAGCAGATGGTTTAAACCCTCAAATAACCCTAATAGTGACCCAATATGAAAGAAGTTGATTAAAAATGATTAGAATGGTTTGGTATGGCTGTAAAAGTGATTGGAGGTTGTAGTTAACTCTCTCAAGCACCTCTAGGTGTGATTGGCTTCTGAGGTGAGTGAAGAAATCCTACAAGAAAGTGCTTATTTTAAAGAAATATTGTTATAACAGTTAGAGGTGACCAAGTCAAAATTGCTAAATAGATGAATGTTGAAACTTGAGACTTGTATTATATGTCCATGGTGAATTTTGAGTAGGTTCCATATCTCAGGGGTGCTAAACCAATCATATAAGTTGACCGTCGCTAATAGGCCTAATGATGTAGACAATGAGAAAACTAAGCAGAAGTGAGAAGGTGATTAAGGATGTGATATCATGGATTACAGATGAATAAAAGTGAATGGAATTATTTTTTAAGAGATTTAATACATGTTCATGTTGGATGAAAGTTTTGGAGGTCAGTGGATATGATGAAAATGTTGCTAATAAGTTGACCTATCTAGCACAGATAAGACTGTGAAGGTGTGAGGTTGTGAGATTAGTCTAAAAGATCAATATTTACATATGACCATGTTATATATCTATTTAATATTGGTATAACTATATGATAATATCATAAATATGCATTGGAAATATCTTAAAGTGTCTACATAGGTGTTGAAAGTCATTATCACCATGACTATGTTTAAAGGTAAATTGACAAATCTAGGTAAGCAAGTTATAATGATGAGTTATATACTCTTTGACCTAAGTTGATGAACCTAATTCATATAATTTTTTTTTTAGGACATAAATTATATATCCATAATTTATAGAATCTTGAAAATTAGTGTAAGAGGTTGGAACAATGAAGCCAAAATGGCTTGTCTGATTGAGTGAAATTTGTGAGAGAGAAAGTCAATAAATTGGTCTACAAGACCAATAGTTTACATTAGAGATTATGATATGTTTGTTTTAAGTTGTTATAAATACATTATAAGATCATTTTTATGTAGTTAAATCCCTTCAGTATGTTCAATTAGGTGTCATAAGTTCCTATTTTCTTGACTGTGTTTTGAAGCTAATTGGTAGTTCTAAGTAAACGTCTTACAGAGAAGAGTTTGAGCATGTATACTTTGAATTGAAGAAAATAATGAAGTTTTTGATAAAATTAAGGATATGAGGTTTTTTAATATATAATTTTTTCTTATGATTGTTTAGTAAAAGTGTGTTTATACTTCAGTTATCAAAATAAATCTTTTGTGTATGCACATGCCTATTGTGAACAATGTTTTGAGAAAAGGTTCAAGTGATGATTTAACTAAAAAGGTGTATTAGAAATAAATTGAAGTTGGATAGGGTATATTTTAGTGGCATATCAAGTGTACCTAATGTATTTTAATTTTAAAAGTGTTTTCAAGAAGATCAAAGGGTAACATGTTGTTAGGAAGGCCTATCATGTCTTCATAAGACATAAAAGAAGAGTAAGGGCTAATTGAGCTATGATCAAAAAATGTGTGATCAAATTATTATTGAAGCATGTTATTATGGTATGATAATACCTATTACATGGATTACCTAATAGGTTTGAATTATGTGACCAAATAAGAAAGATATGATCAAGTGACTTATATAAAAACTAGGTAATTTTAGGCCTATTTGTGTGAGTAAAGAATAAGTGAATAAAATAGAATATTGGTAAGCATAAAAAGGTATTTTAGACCTTATATGGTTGTCATGAATATTATATATGAGGTATGCATATGAGGATCAATTTCATATGACCTAATCAAGTCAAAAAGAGGGCTAGTTGAGCGAAGAAGGCTAGAGGCTAGTTTGAGAGGGATGAAAGTGTGTGAAGAGTTGAGGAAGAAGATCATCATATGTTATATGATCAAAAAGGTATTATTAAGGTGATCAAGTATTTTAGGTGGCTGAGTTGGTGCTGAGTCATCTAAGGGATTGGTGCCTCCTTGCAAGTTGGTGCTTACTAAAGCCTAGCTGAGTTGGTGCTTAGCTAGTTGGGATTGATGTTTCATGTGAAGTGGGTGCTTCACTAAAATTAGTGTTTATCTTATATGAATATATTTAATTTTTATAATTATTGGGTTTACTTTTACTTGATATTTTATCACATATATATTATGTTCATGTGTTTCATGCTCTTATGGATTGGTGCTTATGCTTGCTAAGATGTGCATGCTTGTTTAAATGATCTTTTGAGTGTTTTAGTAAGATTGTTTAAGAATTTTTTTGAATATTGATTCACCCCACTCTCATTCATTTAAAAAAAAAATTAGTATTAGATCTTGATCCTTTGAATTAGGTCTAAAAACCTAAAGGAAATCCTAGAAGCAAAGATGATTTGTTAGCAAGCTTAAGGTGGTTTCTCTACCAATAAAGATCCATTATTTAATGAATCTAATTTTATATTTTGTAATGTCAAGATGAATATATATTTGATATCATAAGGTCATGATATCTGACATTCAATAGTGAAAAGCTATAGTGCTCCTCTTATTCCACCAACTGATATAGTAGGTAAGAAAACTAGTGAAAACAACTCCAAAATAATGAATACCATTCTTTGTGGCCTATCAAAGGTAGAGCTTGTGAAGGTAATAAACTATGAATCATATAATGAGATATGAAACAAGTTTAAGAATATATATGAAGGATACACCAAGGTGAAGATGGCCAAGTTTCAGATCTAATGAAGATAATTTGAAAGCCTAAAGATGAATGAAGATGAAACCATTGCATCTGTGAACTAGGAATTTGACTTAAGAAAGGTGATTAGTATTATGTTAATTTAAAAATTCAAATAAATTGATAAAAACACACTAATTATCATAAATATCTAAGCCTAATTACTAGGGTGAGCTTAGTAACAAAAATAAATAAAAAACATAACTAAAACATTAAAAAAAAAAAGAATCCTTCACCTTCTTTAGATGCTCTAAATGTTTGTTGTAGTGGCTTACTCGGCTTGTGCTCATGAAGTCTTCATCAAAAGAGGCTGGGCTATCTCCTCTTCTCCTTGACACCTTGTGGCTTTGGCTTGGCTTGGCTCAATGTTTTGGCATCATAAATTTGGTATGTGAGAGCTCTTGAAATCAATTTGACATGGTAACTTTGCACAAATTAAGCTTAAAAATGATGTTCATGACATCTTTATTTATAGATTTTCAAGAATGACCATATTCAAACATGAACGTCCATCTCACTATTGAGATGTGTGGTCATGGATTAATTGAATTATGTAATTAAAATTTATAATTATCCTCATCATGAATTTATAAGAAGGGACATTAATGAGGCATGAGAGGTAATAAAGAGGCATGAGAGACCCATAATCTGATATTTATGGTATTTATGGCTTAGAGATATCTTCTCAAAAAATGAGGTCACCTGATGATATAGATATTCAATATTCATTTATAAAAATAAGTTTTCATGAAAATATTAATTAAATTTTAATTTGGTTTAATTAGCTCTTAAGCAATATTAAGCACTTTGTGCATAAATTACTCAAATTGATCAGAATGCCTTATTATTGGTCCAAAATTTGACTGGATTAGAATTGGAAGTCAATGTCAAATGCATTGGATCCATTATCCCATATAAGATTGTTCTAACATGAAATAAAAAAGACACGTATCTCTCATAAGAAATTTGATAGAAAAGAGCAATCCAAAGCACCTAGGTGCAAAATTGGCATATTACCTCAAAATGATCTGATCAAATTTAGTTGGCTCATAAATTGAATTTCTATATTTAATGATACTCTAGTTAAAATTAGCACTTGAATATATTAATTTCAACTCATTTAATTTGATTTAGTGTTTTTAGGTCAAATTATGTATTTTGGTGGAAATTAGTCAAAAGCCTGATTAGAGGTCATCGATGGCCAGATTTAGATGTCTATAGTTTGCTCTTGTTTGGGAAGGTTTTGCAATCTATAAGCATAATAACATCTTCTCAAATAATTAAAAAGTCCTATATGCCTACAACTACAATGATGATAAACTAACTATATGATAGTTTGCCTCCTTGAGAGAACAGTTGGTGCAAGTAGGTTGGTAAATGGTCCCTCAATAAGAAGCAAAATGAGAGGACCAAAGAAAAGAAAGATAATAGGGTGAAAACCCAATGATTTTAAAAAATTATTCAAAATCATTGAGAATGCAAGTGGGATGGTGTACAATGATTTTCTCAAAGGTGGTTATAAGCATTATACCCTGATAGTGGCAACGTGATATGATAACACAATGATTTTTTCAAAGGTGGTTATAATCATTGAGAAGATAGAGCTACCCCAATTAGGATAGATAAAAAATATAAAAACGTGCCCTTGTATGAGTAGAAAAAATAAAGTGGTGACAACATAATGATTTACCCAAAGCTGGTTATAATCATTAAAAAATATAGGTAAGATGGTGTATAATAATTTGCCTATAGGCAGTTATAATCATTGGACCTCGATTATGAAAAACATAATAAACTTGGCTGAAGATGATGATAACTAACACAGAGGGTAATGATGAATTGGAACAACATACTAATAGGGAGATGCTCATCTGAACAAATAAAGGTGGATTTTTTTCATGGTTAATTACTCTTTGAGATATGATTGGAATTGAATCAGGATGTCGATGCTGAAGAGATGTTGATGTTTCCATTGCTAAATAGACTTCTTAAGGACTGACTCTCGTAATCTAATACTCAATAGAAAACAATGCACCAATGATAGAAACCATGATGATAATATAAACATATGAATATAAATGGATTTAAGTATAAGTGTGGGAAAGAAATTATTTAATGAACACACATAAATTGAATCAAGGAAATAGTGCTGAAAGCAAATAAATAGGCAGATAAACAAACAAAATAAATAAAAATAAATAAATAATGTAATAGAAAATATATAAATATTGCGACTAAAAAATAAGTGACAACTTAAAAAATGAACAAAATAAGGGAATAAAAGAAAAAAGAAGAGGGTGATCGAGCTATCTCTATATGCACTAGGCAAGTGGACGTTGCCTACAAAGTTCTATGGATATAATATCCAATAAAAAACTTTAGACCAAATGTAGTTCTCCCAGGGAATGGGAAGAATGTGATAACTGATGAAACCAAACATAATGAATGCGATAGAAGAATAGAAATGGTCTTTCAAAATGGCAAGTGCATGAGAAAAATGGCCAAAAAAGATGGAGAAACTAAGTGACAAGTGGTTTGTTTGTAACTTAGTAACAGTTTCCAAAATCCTTAAGGCAAATAAATAGTCAATATTTTTGGTTTTTTATAATGATTTTACATATATTTTTGAATTTTTTTGAATTATCTCAACTCGATCAAGAATGATGACACACTAAATGGTTCAAACTCACAAAATGGTGAGAGAATTCAAATTTAGGTTGCTCATAAAAAATAAGAGCATGGCAAGGGGGTGACTGAGCTAACCTCAAAAAGTAGCGAGCATTGCCTATATAGTCCTAGAGTAGGACCTCAAGTCATTGTAGTTCCACCGTTACAGTAAAGGAATTTGACTAGTGTAGTAGTCAATTCAAACAAAATAGGCATAGTTGGCAAAAAGGCACAGTATAGTAAAAAAGAAGTGGCAAATTAGTATGTCAAAGCTCAATAAATAAATGTTGCTTCTAGTTTACCCATAGGCAGTTATAACTAGGACATAATGACATAGATCAATGGTACTAATTTTTCCAAAGGTGGTTATAATTAGTAGCAAGACTAGTGATAAAAAATGAATAACAAAAAAAGGATGCAACTGTCGAAACTTCTGTCATACTTCTCCAAAATATGATCTTTATTTGAAATATTTAAAACAACTAATAAAATTGATTAGATTTCTTAGTGCTAAAAATATGTAATGAATAGATAAAACCAAGGTCAAATGGGTTAGGCTTTAGAACATGTTTGGTCAATAGATCAGAAATGTAAAGTGGATACGATTAAAAAGATAGATAAAAATGACATTTGTATAAAGATAAATAGTGATAAAATAACACAACATGAAATGATCCTTACACATAGTTTACCTTAGCGCTCAAGCATAGTACCGCTTGAGGTGAATAATATTCATCAACTCAGGGAGTTCATCTTCATTTGGTGTGGCAAGCCTATATGCTTCTGATATATAATCTACAATAATGATGAAAGGCCCTATCCATTTTGGTTAGAATTTACTTTTATGTTTCTTCTTGACCGTGGTATTCTTTTAGTTTTCTTTAAGAACAAGATCACCAAGTTCAAATGTTCTATACTTGACACATCGATTATAGTGGCCTTTGAATCAGTTTTAAATGCCTAAAGATTATTGAGTGTAGTTGTCCATTTTTTATCAAGTAGGTCTAGCTCCTACAGGTGAACTACTCGATAGTCATGATCATCTAGGACATTCTTGAAAGATATGCATAGTGAAGGTAACTCAACCTCAATGGGAAAGATGGCTTTAATAATATAAATGAGTATAGAGTGGCTCCTATGAGAGTGCGATGATTGGTATGGTATGCCCAAAAGGTGGGAAATATCTATAGGTGCCAATCATGACTGACATCATTGATAATATTTTTGAGAATATTGATAATAGTTTTGTTTGATGTTTTGACCTAGCCGTTACCTTGAGGGTAATATGCTATATAAAAATATTGTATGATGTTATATTTGGTACATAGATAGTCTATATCCTTGTTCTATAATGATCCTCTATTATCAAATATAATATCAGAGGGGATATCATAATAGAAAATGAGATGGTTGAAGATAAATTTAAAATTTTGATTTTTAATCACGTAAGTGATGGGTATAGCTTCAACCCACTTAATAAAATATGTAGTGGTGGTAAGGATATATTTATGGTTATCAGATGAAGTGGGGTTGATCTTTCCAATAAGGTCAAGTCCCCATGTAGAAAATGGCCATGGTGTAAACATTAGTTTTAGATTTTGTGCTGAGGCATGAATCAGATTAGCATGTTGTTGACATTTGTCACAATTATTTAAATATGTAACTGCATCTGTATCCATCATTGGCCAATAATAAGTAGTACATAAGATATTTTTGGATAGGAATGCCCTATTAAAAATAGCTCCACATTATCCTTCGTGAACTTCTCTTAACGCTAGTTTAGACTCTACCAAAATTAAACAATGGAGTAGAGTTCCATCAAAACTATGGTGGTAAAGGGTGGATCCAAGTATAGTATAATGAGTGGATTGATGAATAAAAGCTTTGGTTTATTTTTTAGATAGATTAAGTGGTAGAAATTGGTCATAAAAGTAGTTTTAAAGGCCTGAGTACTAGATAGAATTATGACCAATAATATCACAAATTATTACAATAGTTGAAAGTTCATGAGTTGGTGCGAATAAATTCTCAACAAGGAGATGATATTCTCTAGCTTTGTCTATTTGTCGAATTAGAGAGTCGATAGTAGCCATGGAATATGTAGTTATATTAATAGCCCATGGTATATGCTCAAATTGAATATTTTCAATTTACTACTTTAGGGTATCAACCATAGGCTTATATGGAACCAACTTGTCATCTTTGGTTTAAAAATGATCTGTGACCTGATTGATGATTAATTGAGAATCACCATGAACCTTTAGATGAGATATATTCCATTTTAATACCTATCAAAGTCTTACAATAAGTGTTTCATACTTGAACATGTTGTTTGTACAAGAAAAAATGATTTTAAATGATTTAGGGATTAGATCCACCTATGGTGTAATAAATAAGAGACTTGCCCCCAATCCATGTGTAGTAAATAAACTATCAAAATATAGCTTCTAGTGCTACTTCCCAAGATATGTGTCAATGATGCTCATTATGGATTCATAAAAAAAATGAAAAGTGAGTGGATTTGTGTTTACAAAGGGTGCTTCAACAAATTGATCTGCAATGACCTATCCTTTGATTGCCTTAGGATTGACATATTCTATGTCAAACTCACTAAGAAGCATGATGTATTTGGCCATTCTACCTTGTAAAGTTGTTTTAGATAGTAGATAATTGAGTGGATCTACTTTTGAAATGACCATGGTCTTATTGTTCAACATGTAATGATGTATTTTCTATGCTGTGAAGACCATGGCTAGACAAGCTTTTTTAATAGGTACATAGTTATGTTCATATATGACCAAGGTACAACTTAAGTAGTATACTGCATGCTCTTTTCTATTTTTATCATGTTGAGCTAAAATTTCCCCCAAGTCATTATCAGTAGCTGATAAATATAATAAATGGCCTTCTTGACATAATAGGTAACAAAACAAATGGATTAACTTGATATTCCTTGAGTTGTTGAAAAGTTGTTTGACAGTAGTCATTCCAGTGAAATGTAACTCCCTTATTTAAAAGATATGTAAATAGATGACACTTATCTACTAACTGAGAGATGAAGCATCAGATTGACTAGATTTTATCTCGTAAACTTTAAGTTACTTCAAATTGGTTGGTGACAACATCTTGATTATAGCATGGCCTTTGGCCGAATTGACTTCAATGCTCCTACGAGACACAATGAAGCCAAATAAATTTCTTGAGGTTATTACAATCACATATTTATTTGGATTTAGTTTGACTTTATACTCCTACAATATTTTAAATATCCTATGTAGCACTGTTGGATGGTAGACTCTAGTTTTAGATTTTTCTAATATGTCATCGATATAATCTTCAACAATATCATGCATCATATCATGGAATATGATAGTCAAGACCCTTTGATATGTATCTCTAGAATTCTTAAGACCAAATGGCATTTCTTGATAGCAAAATGTTCTCCATGGAGGGGTGAACACTATTTTATGATGGTCTTCTAGTGTTATTATGATTTGGTTGTATCCTGAAAAGCCATCCATGAGTGAAAGCATTTCATAATCTATCATGGAGTCGATGATCATGTCAATATTAGGCAATGGAAAGTCATCTTTAAGACAAGATTTATTTATGTTTTAGAAATCAATATAGATTTTGATTCTTTCAAATTTTTTACTAACAGGTACAGTATTAGATATCTATTCTGAGTAGTCAATGGACTGAATACATCTTGCTTCTAAGAGTTTTTCCAACTCTTTCTTTATCAAGACAATTATGTGAGGATGCATCTTACACAACTTTTATTTTATTGGTTTGGCATCAATATTGACCATAAGGTGGTGTAGAATCAAGGTGGGGTCCAAACCTAACATGTCAGAATAAGCCCATGCAAAGATATTTATAAATTCTCTCAATAGAGCTGTAAAGACTTCACGTTCCTCCTCATTGAGGAACGCACTTAATTTTATCCATTTTAGGTCCAATGGAGATCTTAAGTTTACCTCTATTATATCTTTGACTACAAAGGTCAAACCATATTCTAGGATAATAGGCAAATAATTGAACTATTGTACTATATCAGGGTCCTCTATTAAGACTTGCTCTTCAACATCTCCTAGGCATGATGAATCTGAGTCCCCTAATGTGAGATCTAACCATGTGACAAAAATAGTAAAAAATTATTGAAGAATTCGATCAAATAATTTTTGTTATTTTAAAATTAAAATTGAATCTATAGATAAGTTCATCATTGGTGGTCTCTTGGTCTAAATTCAAAGAAGAACGAACACACCCATCTAATGGTGCCTGAAATAGGTTTTCACCACTAGACTAGCCTTTATCTTTACTTTTTTCTTTGTCATAAAGTGTCTCAAAGAGGTTATCACTTGGGGGCCTCAATATTTTATTTATTTATTTTTGGCTAAGGGTGTTCACCCACTCTTTAAAATAGGCTTCAGGATCCAATGTAATTGAGAATCTTGATTTATGATCTCCCAACAGAATATTGTCTCTAAGGCCTAAAATGTCATAGAATGCTTCATCATTTTGAAACTCATCAATTGGCAAATTAAATTCTTGTTGGTCCCAATCTATCAGTTGGAGATTGTATAATGGCAATGGGTTATGAAAAATTATTGGGGTAAGAGTCCATATGGCATTGTTATCGAACAAGTTAGTCTCAGCTAGGTCATCAAAGGTGAGGCTATGATCAAACTTTACTTCATTGTCAGCATCATCATCATCACTAGCCACTAGTGATAGAACTCAAATAATATATGTGGGCTCACCCCCATGCAATTTAAATCTAAGTCCATAGTGTCTTTTGTACTTAGTCATGGAAATTGGCTCAATGTTTCCTTTTTGATTAGGTTTGAAGCCTCTTCCTTAATAATATTGATGCTCCATGATCCTATTAGGAATAAGATACTTTGCACTTTTATAAAAATCAGATTGGTTGTCATTGTACAACCATGATTCATCCCCTTCAAGAGGGTATGGTTCTAGGCCAAATGTTGGCATAAACATGACATATCCTTTATCTTTATTCTTTTGTTTCCAATGCATGTGTGAGGTATTTTTAGGTTGCCCAAAGGTCTTTGGATTCTGAGAAAGATTGGTAATATGGAAGGTATCATGGGTCACATACTACCTTGGGCCATTATCTAAAATGGTGAAATGATTAGAATCTTCAGGAGGTGGCATATGGAAAAGGAAATCCAAGGTATTAGGATCTATGCAATTATCCTATGGAGGATCAATAAGTATGGCCTTTCCTTTATCCTATTTGGAATTTGGATTCATACCGTATTAGTAATTGTAGCTTTTAAACTCAGCCTCAAGATGTTTGAATTGTTCACATGGGTGTAAATCTCCTAAAATATTCACTTCCATCCCTGAGTGGGAGAACTTAATACATTGGTGTAGCATTGATGGGATTGCATGAATCTCATGTAACCAAGGCCTACTTAGAAGCATATTATATGATAACTCAAGATCAAGCATATGGCAAAGTGTATCATGGGTCAAAGTTCCAATGATAACTGGTAAGGTAATGGTGCCTTGTGATTCTCTTTCTTGATTATCATAGGCTTTAATAGTTATCACTTCTGGCTAGAGATCTGCCATTGTGTACCCATAAATCTTGATGAGCTTTAGACACTATGTTGGGGCATGATCCATTGTCTATAAGGACACATTTAAATTTATACCACTTTATATAAAATTCTATGTATAATGGATTATTATGGAGCGATCCAAGGGAAGACATATCACTTTGGTTGAATGTGACTTGTTGGGTTGGAGCTAGGTGTCCAATCAAATCTTAAAATTTATCAGGGGATATGTCACTGGCAATAGTGGATTGGGTTAAAAACTCATTCAAAATGTTATTATGGATTTTTGAATTTACAACAAATCTAAAAGAAAAATTTGTGCTAGTGTCTTCTATAATTGTTTCACAATATCAAACTTCTTATCTTGGTCAATGGTGAATGGTTTATTTCAAGGCTGAATGGTTGGTTGGATAAAAAGTAAAGTAGCAGATGGTTGTGGACCTGGGATAGTAATATTTGACCTTTGAGTTGTGATTTCATAATAAATATTAGATGTTAGACCATAAATGCTAACAAATATTGGGAATGGTCTGGGACTAGATAAAACAAGTCTTGATTGTCAGTGCACTTGTATATGGTCATGTGGCAAGGGTGAGTTATCAGTATCTAGTCCAAAAGTGGGAGTCTTGATTTGGTAGTTTGCTTATGTGTAGTCCCAAGTCAAAGAAATATTATCCATGTAATTTGGTTGAGTGGTATTGTTTAGCAATGGTCTAGATTGATTAGTGCTCAGTCTAAGATTAATAGAGATGGTATTAACGTTGCCCCCTGCAATATGATCTACAACCCTATTGTAGTCATGTGCAATTTCATGGTAGATTTTTTGGTTGTTACCATTATGACCTTGGTTTTATTCATTTTTTTGATGTTGTGGGTTCTATTGTTGATTCTACTAATTCTATTGGTTTAGCCTTTGATTTTTACTTTGTTGATTTGGTTGTTACACTGGCTGGTGTTATTATTGTTGTTGCTGAATATTATGTTGTTATTGTGTGTTATGTTGGAGAAAAGGGTTTTGATAAATCCAAATAGTTTGATTAGAGGTGAAAGCATTATTATCCAATGTTATCTCCTCATTCTCCAACACATTCTCAATCAAATGCTTTATTTTCACACATCTTCGTAGATTATGCTCATTGACCTGAAAATATTCATAAAATTCATTTTCATGGTAGCAATTAGGATAAAGAATGCCTTATAGATAATACTTTGGTATAGGCCAACTAATCAGATTAACAGTGGTAAGTTTGTGAAACATAGACTCAATAGGATCTCCTAGGTCACTAAAGACATGACATGTAGGCACAATTCTCTTTAGAGGAGAGGTTCATAATGGTAAAGGTTGCAACATTTATTGCATGGGCCTTGGTTGTTGTGCTTGTGGTATTAGTTGGAGAGGTTATTGCATAAGAGTAAGCTGAAAAGGTGGTGTAAACAATGTTTTCACTATTTGGACATGATGTGACTCAGTTACTCTAATACCCATAACATTCTTATTGCAGTTGAATTGCTTTGGTCTATCTTGGTTATTGGCTTGTGCTGGTTGTGATGCTTGCACTTGGATTGGATGTTGGTTTTGGCCACTTTCTTGATTGGTAACTTGATTTTGATTATTTAACGTAAGCTTGATGATCCCTTTATTAATAAGGGATCACTCAATCAATAAGTCTTTGTTGATGATCTCCTTGAAAGTATGTGAACATTGTAATTCCAGATGATAAGCTATCTCACTATGCAAATTTTTAGTAAACACAATGGCTAATTATTTATAAAATAAACTATGGGTGAATCAACTTGCAAGGGCTCTCCATCACTATAGATAACTTGTAAATCTCTGACCAACATTTTGTTTTGTTTATGTTAAGTCAACCAATGAAATCTCATGTTCAAGATTATAGGAAAAGTACTGCACAAATTTATCAAAAAGATCATCAAAATTTGTTACTAAATTCTTGAGAAACTTTAAAAATCACTCTAAGGCTTGTCCAGCCAAGTTCCTTGGAAACAACAATAAAAGGTATATATCTCTATATGCCACTGGTTGACATGCGACAAAGAACTCGATTAACTGGGCCTTAAGATCACCTTTCCCTTTGTATTTGTCAAATTTTAGTGGTTTATATCCTAGAGGAAATGACATATGAAAGTAATCCATGTTGAATGGATAAGAATACACATCATCTAACTTAAAATTTTTAGTCTAAATGACAATAATTGCATCTTTCATCTATTGCAATTCCTAGAATACGAAATTGGAAGGAACATTAGTTTGAGGGAGAATATTGGTTTGAGTAGATGGTTGGGAGGTCACAAGTGGGACACTTTGACTAGGTTATGATGGAGATATCTATTGGGATATATTAGTTTGGTTAGGAAATCGATCAAGTATATGCATATGTGGAATAAAATGTACTTGAAATTACACATTTGGTTGTGTAATATTCTAGTTTGGGCTGGCTATGAAGGTTTGACTTAGAGGATTTTGTGATTGGGATGGAGGGATATAACTATACTGTGCCTGTTGTGGTTGAAAAGGGACATGTTGTCAACTAATCAAACCTTGTTGTTGAGTGGGAACTTGTGGACCAAGACCTTATGTTTGAAATTATGGCACATTTTGAACCGATTATTGTCTAATAGGTACTTTAGAAATATGGGAGCCTCCTTGTTACATGAATTCTTGTTGGGAAATGAAATCATATTAAAGATTCAACATCTGTCATTGACCAATATTTACACATTGGCTAGTTAATGTTTGGTTTTAGATTAGTACACTAGTCTATAATTGATGAGGTATATTTTCCACTACCTGATGAGGTGGAACATTAGTTGCTCTTATTGAGGTGGTAATATATTTGACCTCTATTAGGTTGGTACACTAAATTTTGCTAGCTATTGTAGAATAATACTCATTACTTATCGAGGAGGGGTAGGATTCATCACATTTGGCGATTGAGGTGCGACATTGGTTGCTGGTTGACTACCTAACCCTATTGGTTGCACACTTAATGAAGTAATTGGTTGAGGTTGGGATGAAAAAAATTCTACTCCCTGATATGATGGTCCACTCATGGTATTAAATATAGGCACATGTTTTTGACTAGTTATTTATGCATTAATACCACTTTGATTTGGATTGGTGTTGCTTGCACATTGTTTACTATATTTTGCTTATTTTCTATGTAGAAGAAGCAAACACTTCTTCAATAATGGGCATATATAGCAAGTTGTCTACCAAAGTTTTTTGCATGAATGGGTTTGAACTCTAATTTTCTTGACTACTTAACTCTATCAAAACTCTTATTGAAGGATTTTAAGTCAATAAAAGGTTTGCTCACCATGGTCATCTGATTGAAATTGCATGTTATATTTAAGTAAGTTTGATATACTATCTACATTTGGTTAAAGTGGTCTTCCATGAGGTTTTTTCCTTTATTAGGCATTTTAGGGCCCTGATACATTATTTGGACTAGAGCCAAAGGATTTCTAGAATAAACCTATTGATCATAAATTATGTTGTGGAGCATTCTTACTAGGCTTGGTAAATTCTCATGAGAAAAGTTTGCTAAAAAATTGGCCCCTACCTCTATGGCTCAAACCAAAATCTCATCTTTTTTCTCTAATAAATGATGCTCAAACTAAAATGGATCATACGTGGAAGGTGTATTAGTATAGCATGACTGTTGAAGAACTGGTTCATCAATTGTGTGTATTATAGATAGGTATTATGCAGTTTGTTCTTAGTCTTATTCTAAATAAGGTGGTGTATTAACCAAATAGTTAGCCAATAGATCTTGGGTTTGTGCCCATAATTGAGTATTATAAGAGGGATAAAAATCCATCTCATAAGCAATATTATCTGCATAGGGGTCTTGCACCATTTCTTCCTACACAACCACATTACTAATCCTTGAATTGTGCATGAGTACACTATGAATGTAGAAATACATGTTGGGATCCATAGTCAAAGCTTTGTGATAGAAAGGGAAGAAAGTTATACAAACTCTAAAAGTATAATGTCTAAAAATATGATGTTCAAACTTGGTCTAGATTCATCAAAAAGATCAAAAATTTTATGCAAAGATTTGTGATAACATAAGTTAACGTTAAGTGTCTAACATTACACATCTTACAAAATAAGACTAAGTAAATGAACCAAAAATAAAAATGCCAAACACTAAGGTCAAAGTGTTTCAAATCAGTCTAATCTAGGAAATTAAAATTTTCTAGGTCTTTTGGCCAAATGTGATGTCAACATCTAGGCTCAAACAAGGAATGTGCTAGGACTCTTAGCCAAACAACATCAAAAGCTAGACTTTGAAAATAGATGAAATTTTTAATATAATAGATTTGAAATACTTCTAACAAACATTAGGTATTTGATTCTTGGACATGGAATTGATCAAATATGTATAAGGTATGAAACAAAAGTCACTTTAGAGATAGTTTATTTTCTCACAAAAAATGGTATAAAACTTGGTTATTTTAACAAATAAGCTAGACAAAAGTGAACGGTGTAACTGTGCTAGGCAAAGGTTTACAAAAGCATACTCAAATTGGTTTGATAATGTAGGAACAACTTTGAACTCTATGTAAGAGGGCGTATGAAATAATATCTGAAATGTTTTGGGTAGCATAACAGTACTAGACTACCCAAAAGATGTGATAAAATGCTTGTTTCAAAAACTCTCCAAGGCAAAGATAATTTCTCACAAATTTGACATCATAACACTACCTTTATTGACTAAAAATGTTGTGGTGCATAGACTCAAAGTACAAGTGTTTAACATGAAATTACTTAAGTCTATCAAGTGGTGATAATGATCATGAGTCTTAAATGGCCTTCAACCCAAATTGGAAATTAAACTTAAGTTCCCTCAAGTTTAGTACAAATGGTGAACCCACTTAAAACATCAACCTTATGAACTTATAAAAGTGCAATTTCAAATTTAGATTATAAATGAAGGACTTAAACAACTTTGGCAAAGGTCTTGAATCAATTGGGTAGCATAACTATGCCAAAGTTGATGATATGACTCCAAGTTTTGATGAACTTTGAACAAGACAAATTGATGATTTCACATGGGTAACATAACGTCTCTTTATTCAAATGAAAATGAGGACCATGTGTTTGGTTTTTATCATTTGTTTACAATAAGTTTTGACTCTAAACAAGACTTTAATCTAACACAAAACCAACTAATTAATCACTCTTAGATATTGAACTGACAAAGTTGCTTGGTATTGTTGGAATCCATCAATATATGTCATTAGAGAGGATTTTAAGTATTCATCCAAAATTGAATACACATTATATAGTAGGATTTTTACACCCCCTTTCTCTCAAATAACAATATTTTGACCTGGACCTTGAGGTGCACCTTGCACCAAGAATACTTCTACGACAAGTGGGGATTTGTCTAAGATCTATAAGTTTATGAACATTCTATTGTTCCCAAAGTCTATCACACATTTTTTTGGGACAACACATGAACTATTTTTGGTCTTACAAGCCAAAAAATTTCTCTCTTCCCTTTGTATAGTAAAATACTCTACATTTTATTTTGAGTTTCAGTTGTGCACTCCAAGTTTTGTCCCTACGCATTTTAGTTTTGAGGTAGTAAGGGTTATGATGCAGGGTGCAGATTTTTCATTCTGCATGGGTTTTGTCTAAAGTCGAGTGGAAGCTGCCAAGTGTCATCTATCAAGACACATTATAATTTGTCTCTAAAGCATTAGAATGCGCCACATGTCCCTTGTAAATCTTGATGGAAGCTGCCAAGTGTCAACATCCACAATTTCTTCTTTTTGTTTCATTATTGAGTAAAGACTATTGTGGGCCCCGAGTGAGTTGATAAAGTAATCAAAATGTGCCAAGTGTCTCATTATAACTCAGTGAAGCATGCCAAGTGTTTGAATTTGTGTTTCATGTTTCCTATAATTTTCAAAGCTTATTTTAATAAGCTTCTCTCAGAGTCCCATGGAGGGTGCCAAGTGTCAACGACAGAAGGTTTTAATATGTTTTTCTAAAATGCAACAGAACATGCCATGTGTCCCATATAAAGCTTGGTGGAAGCTGCCAAGTGTCAACATCCGTAGTTTCTCCTTTTTGTTTTGTTATTGAGTAAATACTATGGTGGGCCCCAGGTAAGTTACTAAATAAAGTGGAGTGTGCCAAGTGTCATTGTCTACGTGAATCCAAAAGAGTCCTAAATGTTTCTAAAGCTTAGTGGAAGCCACCATGTGTCATCTTTTGTAGGACTCTCAAAATTTATCTAAAGCCTCTATAAGTTAAGTGGATGTTGCTAAGTGTCCTCACCTATTTTACAGTGGAAGATGCCATGTGTTACTTGTTAAGATCAGCAAAAAGTGCCACCTATCCCCGTTCCCCTTTTAAAGCTACTCAAGCATGAAGTGTTGTGTGTACCATTTTTTATAAGTTGATAAAGTTTTGAAATAGTGGACTACGATAGATGTCAAAGATGGAGCACTTCCAATACAAAGACATAGAAAAAAGGGACATTTCCTTCAGACAAAATGTTTGAAGGAATTCCTTCGAACATTTTGTCTAAATGAATTAGAACTCAAAGACCGCCCGAAGCTGAAAGAATTACCGAAGAAGATGATGGGCCCATAGATGTCAAAGTTGAGCATTGTGAACTAATCGATGGGATCTAGACGTCTAATGACGTCCCCATAGCCATCAAATTTAGGGCAACCAACTAGCCATTAGCTTTTAAATGATGACGGACCCAAAGACATCAAATTTGCAGTAATAAAATATCCATTGATCTTTGCAGGCTTAAACATGGACCCAAAAGCATTCAAAGACCTTCAGGCCGAAAGGAAGAACCACCAAGAGGAGGAACCAAAAGAGCCAAAAAATGGAAAAGATAGCTCAAGGGCTTAAATCATAGCGAAGATAAGGAAAGGCCAAAATATCTATGCAGTAGTTATTCCAGTAGGTGGAATAGTCTTCAAGGTAGATTTTTGAGCCCTTAAACATTGAAGACATGACCTATTTATCTCCCTTGAAGTAAAGGCAAAATGGACAACTACGCAGATATCAGGTGATAGACTAGATGACACAGGTCCAGGAGAATACATTTGAGATAAATTGGTGTGCCACAGTTAAGGCAACCACCCTATTCTAGTGTGGTCCCTTGACAAAACTAAAAATGCATTCAAGGCATTGAATGCAGAATGAGCTGTTTCATGGAACAAAGCGTCAGGCCTTTCTTGGCTGATATATAATGTAATCTCTTATTTTATGCATGGGAGATATTTTTGATAAAAGAATCAAAACTCTGACAAAAATTGAGAAGCTATCACTGAGACTTTGAGCTCAAGTTGTTAATCATATTTCCTTATTTGAATGAGAAAGCAAGTTTAGACTTTGTGCTGTCATGGCTTGTGTCATTTAGGGGATTGTTCTTATGTCTATCTTTTAAATGTGTTCTTGTCTATTTGATGAAATAAGTAGAGCTAGTGGAGATAATCAGAAAGATGACTTGAAGCCAATTGTGGGAAGACTTTGTGCTCTCTGCAATTGCCTTTAGTTTTTTTATTTATTTTTTATTTCTATGTAAAAGACCTTGGGATGACTTTTTGCCCTCATTGTCTTTCGTATCTCACTCTTTGGGTAGCTGAAGTGGAGAATTTGCACTATACTTCATTTTACTGGCTACTGCATCCTGTTACTAGTTACTTGTCACTACTTGAAAGAACTCCTGCTGTTTACTGCAATATCACTTTTGAAAGAAGAGAAGTGCATTTAGTATTTATACCAAGATTTTCTCCTTTGTTTGTGAGCATCATCTCTAAAAAAAGAGAGATAGATGGTGATACCCTATCCCTGAGTGTTAATTTCTGCTTATATTTACAGTAAATATCCCCTTCATACCTATAGGGAACCTCCCCTTAATGAGAGGAGAGATTTGTCCCCTTTTGATGTGGTAAACCTGCACACTAGGCTGACCAATCTTCCTTGTTGTGGTTGATCAGACCTATTTTGCTCATCAGTTAGCTTATTGACAAAATATTCAACCAACACATTCTAGGGGAATCAATTGTAAAATGACTTTCACATCAAATAATGCAAAATAAAAGCATGGATTTTGGGTCTGTATCACTTGGCTTGTTGAAAAAAAGTATAGTCCTTTTTACAACCACTACATCCTTTTGTTCGCTCAGTGTAGTATGATGTCTAAAGTGCCACTACATCTCATGTGCAACTCTAATATGGAGCTAAATAAAGTCAATACTTGGAAGTGAAACCTTAAGTAAAATCTTCCTTAAAGAACTCATGGGAGGTAATGACGTCCTCCTTACAGGTTATGTTTACATGAAATAAAGTATAAAATAAAAAGACTTTAAGGTCATTGTCAAGGTCACCCAATACTTTTGTGAGTTTTTAGGGAGTGCTTTAGACAATGTTCTTTTTATGCCTTGTACTAGGCAATTTACAAATAAAAAAAGCACTTTTGATTCCAAGGGGTATCTAAAAGGGACAAATAAAAGAGCATACACATAAAATTCTTATATTTTATAAAAATAAAATGTTAATTGAAAAAATGAAAACAAAATTGACAAGTGTGTTCAATTTTAAGCCCAAATGAAACATATATTTGACTCCTTGGTCCTAAAATTGTAAACTTTGAAAACTAATGCTAAAAACTTACTTAAGCACCTAAATGTTATATTAAGCACAAAAATAATGTTCTTAGTTAATTTTAAAGCATACAAAAGATGATTTGAACATATTTTATCAATTTTCCATGTTGGTCCTGTAAGAAAAATGTTAGTAAGTGATTTATCTTTAAATCATTTTTAAAGATGAAATAATTAACTTAGGAAAATGAACTCTTAGGTTGATACAGTCGAGTTGGGGCGAGTTGGGATTCGAGTTAGGGTGAGTTGGGTCAAGTCAGGGCAAGTTAGGATCCAAGTCAGGGTGAGTTGGGATCCAAGTTAGGGTAAGTTGGGATCTGAGTTTGGATCCAAGTTGGGGTGAATTAGGATCTGAGTCAGGGTGAGTTGGGATCTAAGTTGGGATCCAAGTTGGGGTGAGTTGGGATCTAAACTCGGATCCCAACTCAGATCCCAACTCTTGCCTTAAGGATTCTAGGAACCCTTACTAAGTTGCAAGCAAACCACTTGTCACTTAGTTTCCCCATCCTTTTTGACTTTTTCTCTCAGGCACTTACCATTTTGCAAGACCATTCATATTCTTCTATCACATTCATTATGTTTATTTTCATCAGTTATCACATTGTTTTCATTCTATGAGAGAACTATATTTAGCTTAAAGTTTTTTATTAGATATTACATCAATAGAACTATGTAGGCAATGTCTACTTGCCTAGTACATATGAAGATAGCTCAACCACCCCTTTCCTTTTCTATTCCCTTATTTTATTTATTTATTAATTTTTCACCTATTTTCTAAGGGAAATGTTCATATGGTTTCTATTTCATTTTTTGTTTATTTGTTTCTACTTATTTTGTTTGTTTGTTTGTCTACCTATTTGTTTACTTTCAACACTATTACCTTGATTCAATTTATGTGTGTTCATTAGGTGATTCCTTGCCCACACTTATACTCAAATCCATCCATATTTATATGTTTACATTGTCATCATGGTTTCTATCATTGGCATATTGTTTTTTATTAAGTATTGGATTATGGGAGTTAGTCCTTATGCATATTTCGGCCGATTCCTCATGATGTTATACCATGATGCCTAATGACACATGTTACAACTAACCTTAGCTTTAATAAGTCTATTAGATAATGGTGATATCAACATCTCTTTGACATCGACATCTCGATTCAATCTCAATCATATCCTAAATAGAGTAATTAACCATGAAAAAATTTCCACTTTTATTAGTTCAGATGAGAATCTCCTTATTAGTAGGTTGTTCTAATTCATTATTACCCTCTATGTTAGTTATCATCATCCTCAGCCAAGTTTATCATGTTTTTCATAATCGAGGTCCAATGATTATAAATGCCTATAGGTAAATAATTATGCACCATCCCACTTGCATTTTTTAATGATTATAATTGCCTTTGGGCAAATCATTGTGTTATCACCACTTTAATTTTTCTACCCATATAGGGGCACATTGTTATCTTATTTGTCTATCCTAACTAGGTCAACTCCATCTTCTCAATGATTGTAACTACATTTGGTAAAATCATTGTGTTGTCATACCATGTTGCCACTATCAGGGTACAATCCTTATAAAATACCTTTGGGCAAACCATTGTACACCATCCCACTTGCATTCTTAGTAATTTTGATTATTTTTTCAAAATAATTAGGTTTTCACCCCATCATCTTTCCTTTCTTTGGTCCCCTCATTTTACTTCTTATCAAGGGACCATTTGTTGACCTACTTGTGCCATTCGTTCCTTTGAGGGGGCAAACCATCATACAATTAGTTTATCATCATTGTAGCTGTAGGCATCTATGACCTTTTCATTCTTTGAGAAGGAGTAATTATTCTTATATTTTGAAATGCCTTCCCAAAGAGGAGTAAATTGTAGACACGTAAATCTGGCCACCGATGACCTCTAATTAAGTTTTTGACTAATTTTTACCAAAATACACAATTTGGCCTAAAAACACTAAAACAAATTAAATGAGTTGAAATTGACATATTTAAGTGCCAATTTTGGCTAGGATATCACTAAGTGGGGCAATGTAATTTATGGGCCAACTAACTTTGATCAAATCATTTCGAGTCAAAATACCAATTTTTCACCTAGGTGCTCTAGATTGCTCTTTTCTATCAAATTTTTGTACGAGATGCGTGTCTTTATTATTTAGTGTTGGAAACATCCTAAATGGGATAATGGATCTAATGCATCTGACATTGAATTTTAATTATAATCTAGTTAAAATTTGGACCAATAACAAGGCATTTTGATGAATTTGAGTAATTTGTGCACAAAGTGCTTAATCATGCTTAAGAGCTAATTAAATCAAATTAGAGCTTAATTAATAATTCCATGGAAACTTGTTGAGAACTTGTTTTTAAAAACTAATATTTAATATTTTCATTATTAGGTGACCTCATTTCTTGGGAAGACATCTTTAGGCCATAAATGCCATTAATATCAAGATTATGGGTCTCTGATGCCTCTTTATTACCTCCCATGCCTCATTAATTTACATTATTTCAAGGTAATGATGAGGATAATTATGGATTTTAATTACATAATTCAATCAATTCATGACCACAAATCTCAATTTTGAGATAGATGATCATGGTTGATTCTGGTCATTCTTGAAAATCTATAAATAGAGAGGCCATAAACATCATTTTAAAGATTAATTTATGCAAAGCTACCATGTAAAATTGATTCCAAGAGCTCTCACATGCCAAAGTTATGATGCCAAAATATTGAGCCAAGCCAAACCAAAGCCCTAAGGTGCCAAGGAAAAGAGGAGATAGCCAAACCTCTTTTGATGAATATTTCATGAGCACAAGCTAAGTTAGCCACTACAACAAGCATTTGGAGCATCCAAAGAAGGTGAATGATTCTTATTTTTATTTACTTTTTAGTTGTGTTTTTCATTTATTTTTATTATTAAGCTCACCCTATTAATTAGGCCTAGAGATGTATGCTAATTAGTATTTTTTTATCAATTTATTTATATTTTTGGACTAACACAATACTAATCACTTCTCTTGAGTCAAATTCTTAGTTCACAACATCTTACCTATTAAGGGTTAATGAAGTTGTCAATATCTATTTCCACTTGGATTTTCACCCCTTGAGAAGATGCTTAGCTCTCCTCATCCAAGTGGCATAATGAAAATATCTCTCTTGCTATGGGTAACACTTTATTGAGATGAATCTCTAGAAGGGCTAGTTCTTTTGATGCACTCTTTGAAGTACTTTATTACCTATCAAATTTGGATGAAAATGGTATATAAAAAAAACTAAGAAAACTAAAAGGTAATGCACCAATATTAAATTCCCTCTTGTTGACTGAAAATATACTACTTAGAGATAAACAAAGTTTCTTTCACTCAAGACTCACAACTTAAGATGAATTGTCACATCAATATTTCATAAGTTAGGTTCAAGAGGTATTTGAGTTATTAGGAGGATAATAGATGATTCCTTTGGGGAATAAAATCATATATCACTTCTATAACACACATATACTTAAGAGAGATCACTAACAAAGATCTATAACAATTACTATTCTATACATTCAAGAATAATCAAGGATAACATGCTAGAAAAGGTCATCTTCTACTAGGAAAGACCAAAAAATTTATCAACACTCAATTGTATAGCATGTAAGTAGGAAAATTCACTTATTTATTCATGTAAAAAATTATCCAAGGTTTCACCATCAACCAACAAAGGTTGCTAAAAAGAACCAAAAGAGTCAATATTTATAGCTTTTAAGAGAAGAGTAAGACAAGGAAAGCCTAAAAGTCACTTAGACACTTGTAAATATGAGAAAATGGGTTATAATTGAATGAAAAATATATATTTTATGAACCATTAAATTTCAATATGTCTAAATTTACATACAAGTAATGAAACTTATGAAAAGTGGCATGAAACTCTCAGTCTTGGCTCAAAAAACTACCTTCATAATTTGAACCTATTTGAACATCTCACCATTTACTAGGGATAGGTATGATGATTGGGATAATAGTAAAGGAATTTAGGCATGAATATCCATGCATTGGTTGCATTCTTACTCATCTGGAAACCCTTAAAAGGAAGCCATCACTATCTGTAGTCTAAAAAACTCATGTTTCAATCACCCCTTACACTTGGCCTCAAAAATGCCTTCAATTTTCCATGAAAATATGTGGGAGGTAGTGAATGACACCTATAAATACTCTCTATATCCTTAGAGTCATCAATCATGCTTTAAAAATCCTCACACTTGGAGTTTTCACCCTTCTCACCCTTGTGTCCACTATGCCAGTTTTGACTGGCTAAAAGGAGAGCTCTAGTTTGGACACTTAGGAGTTTTTTCCTAGAATAAAATGGACATATGAAGTTATTATAAGTATTAAACTTCCACCCAAGCTTGATTTCATCTTCAAAATCTTCTTATAGCTTAAAAACTCACAAAATGGTCAAGAAAACCCTATTTCTCATGTTGTCTGTATAATTCCATACAACTAATCTTGGTGGGAGATACCCTGAGGGAGTACTCTACATGATCCAATATATTTCATGTTCAAACTATGTCATTTGGATATATCTCCAATATTGTTTTCTCCATTGGATCTTGGCTAAAGGTTTAGTAGGGTTTTAGGTAGTTTTGAGTCAGAAGCTTTATTCTTAAAACTTTGACATTAAACTTACCATAAACTTGATGAGAAGGAACCTTGATAACACCCCCAATTTCCTTTAGCTACCATGCAAAGACTTAGAAAAGATATGAGCATTTGAAAACACCTCATTGAGTTTGTCCTTGCTTTTCCTGCATGATTATACTCTCTTTGGGATAGAAATGGCTTCCTTATAAGTTCCCCATCATACTTTGAGTTCAAACATTTATATATACACCTCCCTAACATACCTCAATCACCTAGATAGTCCATTGAGAGATATAAATGAAGATGGAACCCCAATTGGTTCTAGGTCTCCTCAAAGCCTAAAAGGTCTAATAGGTACCCTATTAGATTTGGTTGTTAGGATTGATATCTCATAGGTAGGTTTTTTTAGCATGCATTTTCACATCCCATTTGAGCTTACAAAACCATTTCATAACCCCCAAGAACCCTTCTTCATCCTCTTATCTCATTCACCAACTAGACCTGGTGGAAACTTACCAAGTTGGAGTATATGCAAGGGGAATTTTAGTCATAGAGAGATATTTGAGATTTCTCTAGTACTTTTCAGAGCTTATTCACCTTACATACAACAAAACATGTTTCCATGAGGTTACCAAAGCTTTGAATTAGGTCTTTTGCTCATTTTGCCAAAACCTAATTTTCATGGACTCGCTAACCTCTGAGATAAAATAGTGAGGTATAGCCCTCATCCCCATTGAAAATTGAATATTATGGGAGTTTTTCCATATCTTTATTATGATTTTTACCGAAGGGTTTTTCTTGATTCCATGTTTTAGGTGTCTAACCAACTCCAAATGCTCTGAAAAGGCCTTTAAAAAGCATGTTTTCTTGCATTTTATTCAAACCTTCCTAAGAGTGACCACTCCAAGACAAGACAATGAGTTTAGGATTTTATACCATGTTTCCCATATCTAATTAATGTTAATGGAGCTTTGTATTCTTTCAAAAACATTTTTTTCCTTGGATTCCACATGTTCACCTATTGGGCCAAGGGGTTTCCTAACTCCTCTATGGACTGATAGCTTTGGCCAAGTAAAGCAAAGTGGATGGACATGTTTAAGGGGTATTGGAGTGTGTATAACCTTAATTCATTAGTCATGGAACATCTTAATTTTATTCCAAACTTCTCTCTTCACCTAAACACTTTCATGTTTTCCTCTCACCTTCATGCCCAATACTACAACATGGTGGCTGTAGGTGCACATAGGGGTACAAGAGATACTTTAAAGACTTATTGCATGATGTTCATAGTTTATGAAACTACCATGAATTTTATTGAGATGTTACATGCTATTCATCAGTTGTAAACTCTTGTTAACCCTGCCTATGTACCTTGATCTTCATGACTGAGCCTTTTTAGATGCTGACTAAGATGCTCTTTTATAGGTGTCTATTGGTCTCTAATAAACTCAAATAAGATGTGAATATATCCTAAATTAACCCATTTAGGTGTCCATGTATGTATTTTCACTATTATTCCCCTTTGTAAGGCTTAAGGCACCATCTTAGCATCAATCTTCTAAGTCACTGTCTATTGATCAAGACATATACCTTCTACCCTTATAGGTACCTATTTTCTCACTTGAGCCTTGTTGATGGTCAGTGAGGAAGTAAATGACACTATTTAAAATATAATTAAAGAATTTTTAATTCTAGCAAACATCTTAACTCTACGAAACACCTCAACTAGACCTTGCTTTCAACTTGGTAAACTGTTGACTCAGACACTCCTAGTCTGATTACTGCCTTTAGGTATCTATGATTGTAATTGGTTTGTATATGATGTTAAAATAATCCCTTGAAAACTCTTGAGGTCACAAAATCTCTTTCCCTCACATTAAAATCACTCTAAGTGACCTACAACCACACTTACACACTCATGCTAAATTTTTCCCATTGACTAAGACACTTTGCTTCTCATTGATTCCTGTAGCATTTATTGCTTTAAATTGTAGAGAGGATTACAAAGCAAGTTAGTCAAGCATTAGTTCATAAATAATGAAACATGCATAAATAACTAACTAATGAAGCCTATCTATTCCTATGGAAATTACAAAGGATAGGAAGAAACAAATGAAAGAAAGCAATACTATATTACTTTCCCTAATGGATTCACCATGCTCATGTGGCTCAAAAACATGTTCTCCCTTGATCAAACATCCTTGTCTTTGTAAATGATGGTGGCAAGCTCCTCTAATGCCTCAAGAACACTCTATAAAACCTAGGCTCTTGATTCCAAAGCACTAAACTAACCTATCAATGAAGCTTTGCAAAAACAATTTAGCATTATAACTTTGCAATACCCAAGTTTTAAAGATATTTGAGAATAATAACCTTACACCAAAAATAGCTTAGAAATGATGTTTATGGCCTCTTTATTTATAAATTTTTGAGATTGGTTAGGATAAACCTAAACCATCCATCTTGAGATGATGTGTGGTTGAGGATAATCCTAATATCTAGAATTAAATCTATAATTATCTTCATCATGACCTTGGAAGAATGGGCATTGAAGAGGCACGAGAGGCATTAACTAGGCATGGGTGACCCATAATCTTGATATTTATGGCATTTATGGCCTAGAAATGTCTTCCCAAGAAATGAGGTCACCTAATGATGCAGATAATGAGAATAAATTTTCAAAAAGAGATATTCAACAACTCTCATGAAAACTCCACTTAAGCTCTTGATTTGGATTAATTAGCCTTAAACAAGGTTAATCAATATTTGTGCAATTACCTAAAAATTGGCCCTCAATTAATTAAAATGGTCAGAAAGTCATATTACTAGCTCATAATTTGACTGAAGAGGAATTAGAAGGTGACGTTAGATGTGTTGGAATTTTATTCTTATTTAGGATGTTGCCAACAACAAATAACAAAGGTATGTGATGTGTACCAATGAATTAAAATAAAAGAGTGATCCAAAGTATTAAATGAGAAAATTGTCATTTTGACTCAAAATAATTGGATCAAAATTAGCTAGTCCATCAAATTCATTTCCCTATTTAGGGATACTTTAACCTAAACTAGCACTTGTAAGTGACAAGTTTGAACCATTTAGGGCATTTTATGGATTTTGACCTAAAATGTGCATTTGAGTAAGATTGACAATTTCAACACAAATAGTGTTAAGAATTAGATGTCTACATTTTACCCCTATTTGAGAAGGTATAACGAGACATTCAGGTGAGGCAATGTATTTTTAAATAAAATATTTATCAAGAAGAAATTGGAACATACCCATGATTCCCCCTCGAGAGGACATATTAAGATGAAAGAGAAGGATGGACTCTCGAAAAGAGAGAGAAAGTGAAAGATTAACCCATGGAATAGATCACATCCAGATGAGCTAATACTTTCACACATGATTACCATAAATGATCAAAAATATAATTAAAGGTATAATAGGCCTCAAATATGGGGGGAATGGGAAAGATATAATCCATAAATGTATGGGACACACTGTAAACATACCCATTTTGAGAGTACAAGCTGTGTGTTTACGATATTGATCAATCTCGAGACAAGTTGCACACTAAAATATTTCCATCATGGGATTTAATGTGGAGAGCTTGGAATTAGAGGAAAAGAGAGAACATTTTGCTTTAGGAAGGAAAGCACCACTAGAATGGGGTCTCTAAAAAGAACATAATAAGAAGTACTCTAGTAGAGTAGATTTGATCATGATAAAATAGTTGTGTCCCAATAGGACAAATCTTGATCATTGATAAATAATAAATAATGATTTTTCCCCTGTATAGCTGATTTGATTCAGACATGGTTTAGATGTTGTGCCATAGCATGGGAAATTGGTAAGCAAAATATCTCAAAGATATAACCCAAAAAATAGGTTAAAGTAAGTGGGCATAAACATACATGTGATGGTGTAATAGCTTAGAAATCTATATAAAACTAAGCATATGAGAATGAATAAATTGATGATAGAGATGAAAAGAAGAATGGAGATAGATGAGCTAACCTCAATAAAAATTGAGTGTTGCCTACATAGTTTTATGGATGCATGTTCTAATATGAACTTCAGGCCAATGTAGTTCACCCAAGTTTAGGAGAGAATAGAATGAGAAATGATGAGAAATGACCAATAATTGATTAGACTCATAATGTATGCAAAGAGATGCACATCTAAGCATAGAGAAAAGAAGCTTGAAATGCATGCTACCTAGAAGTCTAATTCCATATCATGAGCTTAGGTTTTACAAAGTGTTTTTGAGAATCGTTCATTAGAGCTTATGTTGACACTAAGATGTTGAGACCTGAGCACAAAGTGCTTGCTATAGAAAAATAAATTAGGCATCATAAGTATGAATAACTTAAAATGACATAAGATTCTAATTTCACTGAGCCAGTTCAAATGTGAATACCTATAACTAAGGATAATGGTAAAATAATGACCAAAACTAGAGTTACAACAATTTACATTTAAACAAAAAAGCAAAAGACAAAGAAAAAGATAAACATAAATGAACCTAGCTTGAAATCAAGATATGATCTTAAGTGGGAACAAAATGTTTAAAAATAAAAAAAAGAACCTCTTAATGACATGAGACCAAAATATGAATAATCAAGATCCATGTGGACCATCAAGGCATTCTTGAACATAAAAAAGAAAAGCAAAATCAAATAGAAAAAAAAGACAAAGAAACACAAGAACAAGAATGGAACAAGAAGTAATACAAAGAGAAAAGGAGAAAAAATAAAAAGAGAGGTGTGAAAGCACAATAAAACACCAAAAAAACACCAATAAAACTCAAATAATTACACACAAATAAAAACCAAGTTAGTGCGGTTTAAAGACAAATGTCCATGCATGTGCGATAGAGATGTTACTTTTTACCACATCATAACAAAGAATAATGACATGATAATTATTTCATAATTAAAGAGGAACAATGACAGAAAAAATAGGGGAAGAAAAAAAAAGGAAGGGGTTGGCCGAGCTAACTCCAGATGTATAAGACAAGTGGACGTTGCCTACATAGTTCCATGGATGCATGTTCCAATATGAACTTTAGGCCAAATATAGTTCTCCTAGGGAATGGGATAGAAAAAAATGATGATCAGACCAACATGATTAATTTTATAGAAGAAATGGAAGATATGACAAACAAATGAGAATGGTTTGGTAAACAAGAAGCTAATGAGATGAGAAAGAATGATCTTGAAAAATGGCAAGTGTGTGGAACAAGATGAAATGAAATGGTGTTTATATGCTTGAAAAATGGCAAGATCATTCAAACTTAACAATTGCTCATAACATAGTGAGAGCATTCAAGCTTAACAATTTCTCATAAAATGGTGAGAGCATTCAAACTTAATAGTTGCTCATAAAATAGTGAGAGCGTTCAAACTTAACAGTTGATAAAAAAATGATGAGAGCGTTCAAACTTAACAGTTACTTGTAAAATGGTGAGAGGATTCAAAATTAACATTTTCTCACAAAATGGTGAGAGCATTCAAACTTAATAATTTCTCAAAAAATGGCAAGAGCATTCAAACTTAACAATTACTCACAAAATAGTGAGAGCGTTCAAACTTAACAGTTGCACATAAAATTATGAGAGCATTCAAACTTAACAATTGCTCACAAAATAGTGAGAGCATGGGATGGTGGAATGGGAATGTACAAATATACAAAAGCATGATACAATTTTTTTGTTCTTTTATGGATCATATTTTGATATTTTTGGTATTTTAAAAGTATTTCTAATATTTTTGGTGTTTTTGAGATAAAATATGCATAAGGTGGGACCATCTAGTCGAGGAGATGCATGTCTTGATAGTATAGGTTTCAATAAGACATCTAAGATGATTGCAATGGCCCATGATTTCAAATAGATGAGAGTGAGGTTCTTGAAAAAACAAGAAAGCAATAAATATTTGTACTAGGAAGATGTGGCTATTCACCTGTCTGAAGCTATACAAGACTATCCTAGCTGAACTGCTTTGTAGAATTGCTATTGAAGATGTTCATAATGTTCATGAGACATAATCGAGATCATAATTTGTTAAGGGACAAAAAATGTTCAAGTTTATAACATGCCTTAGACATAACAAAGAATATGCATCTCAAGGAAAGAAATCCAGAATGGGATGAAAAATGTGTTTAAAGTGCTCAAGACTTCAAACACTTTACTATTGAAATTCATGATTAGTGGACCAGGGTAGTATAAAATGTGTTCAAGATAAGATAAAAGGGTGGGACAAAATTATGACAACATAAGTTTCCCCCAAGTCAGGGGTCTTATAGACAATGGTTCAAATTTATTTATGCGTAGAACCTCTTAAGGTGTATGATGTTCATGGGCTCTAAAAGTTCTTCACCATTAGGTTTATCCAGTTGGTATGCTCATAATCCATAGTTCATTGTGAAAATATATGAACTTAACCAATTAGGCTAAAATTTGCCTTTATTTTTGGGTTCAACATTCATGTTCTTCCAGTTTTCTTTCAAAACCAAGTCACCAATCTCAAATTCTCAAGGGAGAATGCATTTGTTATAGCTTATCCATAATCTATTTCGATAGGCCTACAAGTTTTCTAAGGTAACCAAATGCTTACCATCAAGAAGTTCTAGTTCTTGCATTCGTGAGGCTCTATATTATTCATCATCTTTAATGTGCTCCAGTGATATTCTTAATGATGGGATTTGTATCTTAACTGGGATGATATATTTAGTGCCAAAAACAAGGGTAGCTCCAGTTGGGGTACGATGATTGGTTCTATAAGCCCAGAGGGTAGGAAAGAGCTGTAAGTGTCAATTATGGCCATCATCATTGACAATATTTTTTAAGATGGCTCGAATGGTTTTATTTGATTCTTTAACTTGTCCATTTCCTTGCAGGTTATATGGAGTGGATTATTTTTGCTTGATCTTGAATTTTGCACAAAGAGATTTAACATCTTGGTTTACAAAGGATCCATCATTATCGGATATAATACGAGCTGGGATGCCATATCGACAGATGATATGGTAATGAATGAATTTGGCTATTTGTTTCTTGGTAACATAAGTGAGATGAATGGCTTCAATATAATTATTAAAGTACTTGGTTGCAGTCAAAATGTGCTTATGGTCATCTAAAGATGTTGGGTTAATTTTTCTAATGAGATCAAGAACCCATGTTGAGAATGACCATGGTGTTGTAGTTAGTTGCAATGGTAAGGAAAGTGTATGTATCAGGTTGCCATGTTGCTGACAAGGAACACACTTCTTTACATAATTATAAGCATCTATCTCCATTTTGAGCCAATAATAGCTTGTTCTAAGAAGTTTCTTTGCTAGGACTACACCATTGGTGTGGGCCCCACACATTCCTTCATAAACTTCCTTTAGTGCTAGCTTGGATTCTCCCAAAGATAAACAATGAAGAAGCATTCTATCATAGCCTTTTTGATAAAGCATGTTTCTAAGGAGGATATAATGTGTTAAGTGATGAAGGAAAAGTTTTTGTTGGTTATTGAAAAGATTGATAGGAAATACATGGCTATATAAATAGTTATAAAAAAACTTGGTACCATGATAGCTCAGGCGAGGGATTAGGATCATCAATGGTGCATATCCTCTCTAAATATGATAGAATATGTGCTGAGTGAAGAAAAATTTCAATAAAAAAACTAATACTCTTTAGCACTATTATGCATTTGAATCATGGAACCAATTATTGCCATGGCATCAACAAATTTGTTGTTGACTCGCAGAACTTGCTCAAACTACAAAGATTTAAAATGTGTTTTAAGGTTATCAACAATTTGCTTGTAATAAATAAGATTATCATTTCTTGTTTGATATTAATCTATAGTCTAATTTATGATTAGCTATGAATCTCCATAGACCTTTAAGCTTTGAATGTCCCATTATATGGCAAGATGGATCCCTAAAATCAATGCCTCATATTCAGCCATATTGTTTATACACTAAAATTGTATATGGAATGCCTTGGGGATCAAATATCCTTATGGCATGATCAATAATATGCTATATCTATATCCTCAAGATGTGAAGGAGCCATCAAAATAAAGTATCCATTATTCAGGTTCTTGTGATGCTTGTTCTATCATCATGATAGAATCATCTAGAATATGAGCTTTTGCAAGTTGGTCAGCAAGAACCTATCTTTTGATTGCCTTTTGATTTTGGTACTCGATATCAAACTCATCAAAGAGCATAATCCATTTGTCCTTGAATATCTGCTTTAGATAAGAGGAACTTGAGAGGATCTACCTTGGTGATAATAATAGTTTTGTTATTTATCATATAATGTCATAGTTTTTGAGTGGTGAACACCATAACTAAACATGAATTCTTAATAGGAATATAATTATGTTCCTAGGCTACCAATATGTGGCTTAAATAATAAACCATGTGTTCTTTACCATGATCATCATGTTGAGCCAAAAGTGCCCCCAGTGCATGTTCTGTGGCTGATAAATAAAAAAGTAGTGGCCTTCTTTGTGTTGGAGGTCGTAAGACTGGTGGATTAGGGAAGTATGTTTTTAGATTTGCAAATTATATTTGAAAATATTCATCTCATTGAAATATTACCCCTTTATTTAAGAGATGGGTAAATAGGTGGCACTTATCTATTATTTGAGAAATGAACCTGCGTATAGACTGGATCTTGCATTATAGACCTCACAATTATTTAAATTTTTTTGGTATAGGCATTTCCATAATAACAGTGACCTTTGTAGGGTCAAATTCAATCCCTTGTTATAGTACAATGAACCATAGTAATTTTCCTGATGTGACTCCAAAGACACATTTTTTAGGATTCAAGTAGACTTTATATGCATGAAGCCTCTCAAATATTCTTCATAGAATGCCAGGGTGTCCTGCTCTTGTTCTTGATTTTTATAGTATATCATCAACATAGTCCTCGACAATGTCATGCATCATATCATGGAAGATAATAGTCATTACATGCTGATATATGGCTCCAACATTATTTAAACTAAATGGCATGACTTGGTAATAGAATGTACCCCACAGAATGGTGAATCTAGTCTTATACTAATCTTCAATGGCTATATTGATCTGATTATAACTAGAAAATACATTCATTAAGGATACCATCTCATACCTAGTAGTTGATTCAATAATCATGTCGATGTTGGGCAAGGAAAAATCATTTGAGGTATGCTTTGTTGATATCATGAAAATAGTACAAAAATGTATATCAGGGGTCTTTTTAGTTATTGGAACTATGTTATAAATCCATTTAGAGTAGTCCAATGGTCTGATAAAATTGTCTCCTAACGACTTTTCCAACTTGGCCTTAACCAAAAGGGTGATGCATGGATGCATCTTTCTCAAATTTTGCTTGACTGCTTTAGCATTAGGGTGAACAACTAGATGATGCACAACTAAATCTGGATCTAGACCTAGCATGCCAAAATATGCCCATGTAAAGATGTCTATATAATCCTTAAGAATGGATATAATATGTTCACATTTTGCTTCAGTAAGGGAAGCTTCAAGATAAACATTTTTGGGATCCTCATGGATTCCCAAATTCAATTTTGTTGTGCTCTCCATAAGGAGTGTGGATCTATCTTCTAGAATTGTAGGCAATGTATGGTCATGATCATCTTCTTCTTTTATATCTTCGTGTTCTTCCTCCCAAATATCTGGATAGTATGAAGAATCAAAATCTGCCTTCTTAGTTAAAGGCCAATTGGTAAAGACCTCTAAAAACTCAAGAGCAAGATGCTCAAATATTTGATGTTATTCTAAAGAGATGCTTGTATTAACTATGGAACTTGGGCTAGATGGATTTTATACATCCTGAGGGGATGAACAAACTTTCCCACTTGGGAGTGCCTAAAATAGATTTTCACTCAAAGGCTTGTCTTTTTATTTACATTTTCCTTGATCAATAAGTGCCTCAAAGAGGTTTTCACCTAAATATCTCAATTTTGATCTTTATTATGACCAAGAAAGTTTATCTGCTCTCCAAATTAGGTAGAAGAATTCAATGAAAAATCAAAACCCTACTTATGATCATCAACATGAAATGCATCTCATAGGCCCATGTATTCGACAATTGATTCTTCATTTTGAAACTCATCGAGGCATATGACCAAATTTTGTTGATCCTAATCTATGAGTTTAGGATGGCAAAGGCATAGGTTATAGTGAGGGTTTGATTTAGGATAAAAATCACCAATGGTAAAGATATAATGTCCTACTTTAAGAAGGGAAGCACCACTAAGATGAGATTTTGCTTCAGAATGGGAAGCTCCAATAGGTATTATGGTTAATATGGCATTTAAATCAAATAAATCTAAATTAGAAAGCTCATCAAAAAGGTTATAATGAGACATTGCATCACTTCTAGGAGTCTCATTACTAGTCACTTCAGAAGAGTCATTACCAAATATTATGAGATCATCCTATGCTGATTTAAATCCAAGACCAGGATTCCAATTGACAACTCTAGCTGATAAGAGTTCTAAAATTCCTTGCACTTGTGGGCCAAGGCCTTTCTCTGTATAGTCAAGATGATCCATTATTATATTAGGGTTAGGATACTTTATATTTTTAAAACAATCTACAAGGCCCTTAGAATATAAAAAATCTCCCTCGATAAAATCCTCTTGATCTTTCTTTGGTGCAACTGTAGGTACAAAAACCACATGAGGTTTTGATTGCTTATTTTTTGGTTGCCAAATCTGATCGGGTCTGTTAGGAGTTTGGGAAGTTTTAGGCTTACCAAATGTTTTAGGATATTTTGATAATTTTTCAATGTGGAGGATGTCCTTTAGATGGTACATATAAATGCCTACATCTTTAATAATCACCTGCTTGGCCAGAGCTATAGGAAATAGATCAGTTGAAGTGGAGGCTAGATCACGAGGGTCCATATAATTAGATGGATATGAATGAGAAATGATGTATTTTTTCATCTTTGTAATCAATTTAGAACTTGGGCAATAGTTACAGTTATGAAACTCTACTTCAAGATGTTTGCAGTATTGGTATGGCTGTTGATCAGTGAGAATAGTAACCTCAATCCCATCATGTGGAAACTTAGGGAATTGGTGAAGAGTAAATAGAACTACCTATATTTCATGGATCTAAGGGTGACCAAGAAGTATGTTATAAGGAATCTCAATAGCCATAATATGGATTAATATGTGATGAGAAATAGACCCAATCATGACTAGTAACCTAATTATACCAGATGACTCCCTCTCAACATTGTCGTAAGCCTTGATTGTAATAGTTTTTGGTTGAATGTATTTATCCATATAACCTAATCATCACACCAATTTAAGAGATATGATGTTTAGCCCTGAACTATTATCTATAAGAACGCACTTGATCTTGTGTTCCGTAATGATTATCTCAATGTATAGTGGGTTATTGTGATTCAAGCCGAGGGTGGACATGTCCTTTTGATCAAATATGATTTGTCAAAATGAATACAAATTTCCAACTAAGTTTTGGAACTAATTAATGTTTATATCATTAGGCACATTAGACTCTTGTAAAAGTTTGTTAAAAATGGTTATATGGACATCAAATGTCTGAAAGAGTTATAATATGGAAATTTACATAGGCATTATCTCTAATTGATCCGTTATACTTTAAGGCATTTGAATTATGGATTGAACTAGTTTAGTCTTTGTTGGGATGGTATTCAGCTTTGAAACCATTGGCTCAATGTTCTCATTAGGTTTATGGAAATAAGTGGGTGAAGGGCCCTAAATGGTAACTCATGGGTGTCTAGTTGCAACTGCACAACCTAGAGGTGAAAAGGAGTTTTTATAATTATAAGAGGGAGGCAAGGGGCCTTAGATGGTGATTCGAGGGTCATTAACATTATTACTATAATTTTGGGTCAGTGAGCAGCCTTTAGAAGAATGGTACTAATGTTTAATATTAGTAACCCATGTAAATAGAGTAACAACATGATGATGCAAACTCGACATGGTATTACTAGGGGGAGAAGGTATTGACCCTATAATGATGGGTCTCATGTTATGAAGAACATGAGATTGGCTATGCAGTGTCAAAATAATAGTGGTAATGTGGGTTACAAAAATACATCTCACAGTGCTATTATAGTCGTAAGGTACATTGTTATAAGCCATATTATTAGTGTGGGCATTATGATCTCGATTATGCTCACTACATTTTTGACCTTGTTGTTGGTTTTGATTTTTCCTTTGTTCTTGATTGTGACTATTTTGATTATTTCTTGGTGGTGGTGGATCATGTCAAGGAAAGGGGTCTTTGTAGATTTCCATATCTTGATTTATGTCCTAGTTAGGGGCCAAATCAATTTATAGCTCACCATTTTCAATGAATTCCTAAATAATATGTCATAATTTAATGCAATGATATGTACCCTGACCAACAACATGATGAATGTTACACCATTCGTTCTCTTTGTATTAGTCTGATTTTAGCTGATCTTGAGGAAATGGACTTGATATAGGCCATATAATTAAATTAGCTATAATGAGATTTTGTAACACTGCTTCAACTGATTCTCCTAACTTGCTAAAAACTCTAAAATTATTATGAAACATCCTTCATGGAGGTTGTCTTTGCAAAATAGGTAGTAGATTTGAGGGAGTTAATTGTACATTTGGAGGAGGCATAACATGTACTATTTGTAAATGTCTTATTTTTGTCACCCCATTTCCAACCATGTTCTTATTTTTGTGAAATCCTTTATATTTATCCTACATAACTATTTGAGGAGCTAGTGATTTAGCCTAATTATATGCTTGACCTTGCACAAAGATATTACCAAGTCCCCTAGCAATAAGAGCTTTCTCAATCTGCACTCTTTTATCAATAATTTCTTCAAATGAGTTAGCACAAGCTAACCATAGATTATGCACAACTTCAGGATGAAAATTTTGTGCAAAGATATTGGCCAACTGTTTGTCTTGCAAATTATGTTGAAAGCAACCTACCAATGCTCTCCACATTTGTAGATATGCAACAAAACTTTCACCATCATGTTGTTAAACTTTGTATAAGTCAACAACAATTAATTCATGTTCTATGTTGTATGAGAAATGGTTAACAATTTTTTTTGATAAGTCATTCCAATTTGCAAATGATCCCTTGGGTAGTTTAAGTAGCCAATCAAGAGCTTGTCCTACTAAACTTAATGGAAACAGTCACAGTAAGTACTCACTACTATAAGCAACCTTTTGACCTAAGATGAAGAATGCTTGTATGTGTTCATGTGGATCTCCTTTCTCTTTGTACTTGTCAAATTTGGGTGCCTCAAAATGAGGAGGAAAGGGGTTTTGGAGAGTATATAAATCAAATAGATATGGGCATATCTCATTAAATTTGTACTTTTTGACTCTGTTATTCATCTCCAGTCTTTGGACAATTTCCTTCATAGAATTCCATTCTTGTATGTTTGGTGCACTTGTGAATTGGATAATATGTTGTTAGGGTGGAATGTGCCCCTGGTGTTGTTGTTGTTGGGGTGGAATGTGCCCCTAATTTTTTTAATATTGGGGTGGAATGTGCCCCTGATTTTATTGTTGATGGGGTGGAATGTGCCCCTAGTTTTGTTGCTATTGGGGTGGAATGTGCCCCTCATTTTGTTACTGTTGGGGTGGAATGTGCCCTTAGTTTTTTATGGATCTATAGAGAACATATACCTTTTGATCCATGATTTTGTTCTGATTTGTTTCTTGAGTTGATAAAATAGGTCGTTAATTCTTGGATTGTAAAACATTTCCTGAATTTGGTTGCTTCGCACTTCGTTGGTTTTAAAAATTTCTATGTTTATTTTCCAATATTTGGGTTGGTTGAAAAGAACTAGCCAAATTGTCTTGAGGGATTTCCTCAATTTGAATTGAATGTTTGGATTTCTAAGTTTGTAAAGTAACAAGAGGTTCTTGATGATTGAAGAATGTATGTTTTGATCAAATGGAACATCTTGTAAGGTCTCTTATGACTTGAACTGTTCATTTAGATTACCTTGATCCACTATGGTAATGTTCTCATCTAATACTTATTGGGTAATTTTCACCATATCTCTATGTTCTTTCAAAGCATTATTGTGAATTGAAGTGGAAACTAGGGAGTCAGGTAAGTCTGTGATAAGTTGATTTGTATATCGTTGACTTATTATCTTGATCTTAGTTAGAAGATCTGAATTTGTGGGTTTTAACTCTATTTGTATTTCCTTTCCATTGTTATAGGAATAAGGTATGTATATCTATGTAAAAACTTTCTCTTTTCATCATTATTCTCCTTCTCTAACTAAGGTATGCAATTGTTCTATAGGAAAGTCAAAAGGTAGTCTAACACTTGATTCTATCAATCTAAGAAGGGCTTCATCTTGATCTTCTTGTGGTTGATATTCATTATAATCATCTTCGAATCCTACTATTGTGAGGATATCATCAAAATAAATGGGGTTATCTTGACAATCATAAAATTGCTCATCCTCATAACTAAGGCCATAAGAGCCTCACTACAAGTGAACCTTTGATTCATGTCTAAAAGGTGACGTTAGATGCGTTGGAACTGTATTCCCATTTAGGATGTTGCCAACATCAAATAACAAAGGTACGTGATGTGTACTAATGAATTAGAAGAAAAGAGTGATATAAAACATTAAATGAAAAAATTGTTATTTTAACTCGAAATGATTTGATTAAATAGTGTATTTTATGGATTTTGGCCTAAAATGTGCATTTCAGTGCAATTTGAATAAGATTGACAATCTTAACAGAAATAGTGTTAAGAATTGGATGTCTACACATATGGGTATGGTCAAGATGCTAAAGAACCTCTCTTAAACCCTCTTTTCTCAGAAAATGCAAACCTGATCTTCCACTCACCTTTTTAGGACCCCAAAACATCAAAAAAGGATTAAGTTTGGGGTCATTGATCTAACCCTCCTGTAGGTGTGTTTTCTCCATACAAGGGAACTTGTAGACATTAATGGGGGTTACAAGGGTACATTCCAATCCTTTCTTGTTTAATTTCAAGATATTAGTTTAACCTTCCATCTATTGAAACCATCTTATCCATGAGAATGTTCATTGTTGCTCTTTAGAGTGTCAAACTTCATTTGTATCTTCAGGCTTGTAGATGTTACTAAAACATCTTAGTGTGTTTTAGAACATGTTTAAGGCCTTCTAAACCCTATCTTCCTCTATTTTTTGACCTTCATTCTTGGAAAAGGTTTTGTTTGTGCTAGGGGATATAAGATGGGTTAGGTTATATGCCTTGGAACATTTTGAAATCATGCTTTGAGATACTCATAAGAAGCCCCCTAACCTCTGTTTTGACACTTTAGGGACAATTTCCCAGAACACAGCCCTTTGTCTCTTCAACATGATCATAAAAATATTTTGCTCAATTTCCACTTGAATTGGTATGTCAAGGCTTGATTACTCATCCCATATCCTTAAGTGGGTGTCAAGTTGCTTCACCCTCTCCATCTAAGCATTTAAGCAACCTATGCAGTGACCTGTAGGTGGATTTTTTGGCTATATATAGTGAACTAGATATGAACAACATGAAACTTCATATGAAAGTGAACTTTGTATGCTTCCATTAAACATGCCAATGCACCTCTATCAATGATAAGATGTTGGAAAACATATTTTACCCTTCCATACATCAGTATGATATTAGCAAGGCCTTGTAGGTGTACATTAGGATGTTTTATGTAGGCAGGATAGGGAGTTGAGCAAGAACATGTTAGGGAATAGCTTCAAAACACCTCAAATGCATATATCAACCTTCAAATAAGTGATATTAATCAAGGAAACCTTAAAAATAGCTTTAATACACCTTTTTAACATGGAAATCACTTGCATATACATGGAATAGAGCAATCAAAAACATCAAATGACTATTTTAGCATGGTGAATAGGTTTAGGACCACATTTTCACCTTTTCCAAACATATCAATGGGATATATTCAAATATTTATGGCTTGAATAAATAAATCATTCTAATTACAAATCCATGGACAAGTTGAACAAGCTTATATAGGTGATTGTAAGTGAAACTAAGCATGAAGTTAACTATGGAGAAAGACAAGGTTGTAAAGTACCTAAATGATGACATAGTGAAACCAAAACAAGGAAGGAGTGGAAATATGACCATGAGACATATACAACAACATTTTCCAACTACAAGAGACACCTATAGGAGAAAAACACTTAACAAACAAGAAATACTTCAATTGAACTACTCATGGTGACACCTTCTTGCATCATGAACTAAATTACTCATCTAAACATTATGAAATAAAAAAATAAGAATAGAGAACATATAATAAATAATTCAACATCCTTTAGAACCAACATCACCAATTGGTTCGTATGGATTTGACCAAAATAGAGCAAAACCTATAAGGTGCATGAAATAACTACCATAAAAGTATAATTAACTTCATGAGGATCACTCATGAAGCATAGGACACCATTATTATAAATATTTATATTTGACTTAAGGTATATAAGTTTAATATAACCTTATAAAAGTGTTTTACTTGAAACATATTCAGTTGTCTGTACTGAGCAAAAACCTGAAAGTCACTTCTGTGTGTCTAGGAAACCAAGAAAGGTGTAGAACGATTTTAGCCTTAAAATGAAAATTCTAAAGTGAACCAAACATTTTAATGAGTTTTAATAATATTAAGGGTCCCTACATGATCTTATCCCACATGTCACACTTCCCCATGAGCTGTACAAGTGCCTTTTTCTCCTTTTTTTAGTTGGTTTCTACAATTTTAGTTAGACAACCTATAATATTCCAATGTAACTAGAATACCTGATAGTTATACTTAACTCTTGGATGTTTTTAATGAAAATAGGACACCTAGGGACCTTGGAAACCATGCCACTTTCATTAATGACCTTTAAAAGCACTTAAAATGACCCCAAATTGACAAAGTGACTAATATAACTAAGACCAAGGCTAGGATGACCTTAAATTATATCAGATAATATGAAATTCACTCCATAACAATATATTAGGTCTCCTAAAAGTATTTAAAACTGAATTTTTTAACTAGGGGTACCCCAATTTGACCTAAAAGTCAAATTTGATCAACAATATCATCAGAAGATTGGGATAAGAAATAAAAGAATCTACTATTGTTCAAAAGATATTGAGATCACTAACTCCTAAGTTTGACTCTAAGGTGTCTGAATTAGAAGAGATACAAGATTTGGATAAGCTAGAGATGGATGGGACTCATGGCATCTTGATGGCCTATGAGATGAGAATTAATGAAGGAAGACCTCTCAACAAGGAAGCAACTTTCAAAGTTGATAAGAAGTCAAAATACAAGAAGTTCAAGGATGAGGAATGCTTAGATGTTGATGATGATCAAATAACAACTATATTTTCAAAAAATTAGAGGTTTGGATCTAGTAAGTACAAAGATACATTTCCCTTAAAATATTTCAAAGATACATTTGACAAGAAAAAAAGAGATTTTAAGAAGAATGAAGGTATTAAAGGGTCATTCAAAAATAAGAAGAGTTTCTATACCAAAGAAGACAACTCATCTGATGTAAGTGATTCAAGCACATTTGATAGTGATGGTGGTAGTAATGAATTTCAACATGACAATAGTGAAACCTTGTTCATGGACATAGAATTAGACAATGAGGGTATTTAAAATGGGAAAGGCCTTATGGTTGATGTAAAATTAGATTAAGAAGATGTAGAAGTGAATCTTGAGGTAGAATTGGTAAGTGCCTTAGAGGAGTTGAAGTTTCAAAGAATAAATAGTCACAAACTAAGATCACTAGTTAAAGACTATGAGGAGTAGATTGGCTTGTGAGAGGATAGATTGAGTAACACCTCCAAGGAGTATGATGAAATCATCAATCAAGTTGATGCACATATGGAGATAGTTAATACAAACTTGAAGGTTGAAGAGGAAGAATGCATTAGATATGAAACTAACATAGAATTCATGAAAGTTGAGTTAGATCAAGCATCTAGCAAGGTGAAGAAATTTATGAAGTTTGAAAAGAGCACTGAGGCTCTAGATGATATATTAAGTAATCAAAAGTTTTATAGTGATAAGATAGGTATTAGTTTCAAATAAGACCAAAATAAGGCACCTCTAGTCAAGTAGAATACTGCTAAAGACAAAAATGTCAACATGAAAATACCTCTCAAACAACCTAATGCTATAAGGTATGCTAGTTTTTTCAATGGTTATTATTTTATATGCAATCAATTTGGTCTAGATAAAGAGAATTTAGAAGACCTTCTAGGAATGAGTACTCATTTAACTATTGAAGGAGTCATAGTTCACATTAGCCAAATGGTATGTAAAAGGTGGTTTGTTACAACTATCATAATGCAGGACATATTGTAAGATTTTATCCTAATAAAGTTAGAATGTCATCAAGTCAAAATAATAAGTTTGAAGTTCCTAGAGTGAAATAAAGAAGGCAAATGAATGTATGGAAACCAAAGGTAGTAAAGATAAGTCATGATCAGTTTATAAGATCAAGTGGACTAATTGATGTGATAGAGCATTCTTCGGATGTGAAATCAAGTCAAGAATGTCTATTGTTAGTTCACATTGATGATCAAATGGTTGATGATAAGATCACGCCTAAAATTCTAATTAAGCCTAAAAGGATGTTGAATAATATTGAGTCTTATGAGAGTATGGAGATCTAGGAATCTTCTAAGCTCATGGTGTTTTAGTACCCTATGAAAAGGGGTGGATTCATTAGGATTCATCAACACATTCTTATATAAGTAGAAGCATGAGGTTTCAGTCAAAGAAGGTTTCATCTTGAGAATATTTTAGGTTGTCTATGTTGCAATCAAGGAGATGAAGATGGATATTATTCATTCTTGTGTTAGTATCTCTGAGGTTTGAAGTGTAGTAGGCAGCATGATGAAAGATCTAAGGTTGACATTCAGTATCTGAGGTCAAAAAATAGTTAATTGGTATATGAGAGGTAAGCTTTTTGGTATCTAATTTTGTGAATATTTGAGCTTGATATATGTTAAGAAAGGGTATTAGAGTCAAGACAATTTAAGGAATATGAGGATGTTTTAAGAGTCCTATTGACTTATGTGTTGAGATGTGAAGACAAAGGGGAGTCCCTAATTCTATAGTTGGTGTCAAGAATATGGTAGCCTAGTGTTTGATCAAGAATTTGAGCTTCTTCAGTCATGTCAAGGAAGGTAAGTGATATGGAGTTCCTAGTTCATTTAAAGGAGATATGCTTGGTCTAAGGGGTAGTTTGTTATCTCTAAGTTCTTTATCAAGAGTGGTTTATTTTTATATCAGAATAAAGCTAGGAGAATGATTTGAAAAGAGAAGACAGTTCATAATGAGGGAGAAGTGACTTAATTGAGAGAATTTTTTGAGAGTGGTTACCATAATTTCTGAATATAGTGTGCCATCTAGTGTCTTTAAAAGGTAGTATCAACATAAGAGGAGAAAGTGTGATTCCATTAGCTATAAATGATCCTTTGTCATTAATGTCAAAGGTGGAGAAAGATCAAAAAGGGTGAGAAAAAGCAATATCCATATATGGGAGATGGTATCCATCAAGAGTGGTTGCCATAGTTTTTGAGTGTGTTTGCCATCAATGACAAAGGGGGAGATTATTGAGCATTATCATTAATTATTGAGTTTTGACATTGATGTTGTCATTGATGTCAAAGGTTCTTATGAAGTTGCATGGTCGAAGGTTCATGGTCAATTAATCTTTGAGGTATGTATATGATGACTTGGCATAGAACATAGTGAGCTATGAAGATTCCAAGGTGTATGGGATATGAGCTTGTATCCCTAATATGATGACTTGGCATAAAACATAGTGAGCTACAGAGATCCCATGTTGTATGGTATATGATCTTGTATGCCTAATATGATGGTTTTTCATAGAACATAATGAGTTATGAATATATTTAGTTGATACACAAAGATCAGTGTTACCATCTCTAAAGATGCTTTGAATGAGCTATGAAAATCCTCAGTCGAGCTCTGAAGATTTGTGTAAGAAACTTCAAATATGATCAGAGTGAACCAAAAATATGTTATGTTGAATTTATAAATAAAAATTATTTTATAAGGTTTCTTGAGCATACATAAGATGTATTTGGAACACTCAGGAGAGTTTCAAGGTAAGGTTATAGGGGTAAGGCCTTAAGCCCAAATCTATAATTAGACTAGTTCTAGACCCTGCCTGACCTAATGAGATGTCATGAGGTATTGTCAAGAAAAATTAAGGATGTTTGACATTTTTTAAGAATGTGATATGATATGTTAGCATGTAAGTGAGGTGGATAACACATGGAAATAGGTTTGAAGGTTAGTTCAATACCTAATGAGGTGTGAAACTTAGTTATAAAAAGTAAGATGGTAAGAGCATGGCCTAATGAGGTATCAAGATCAATTTCCAAGGAATATGTGAGCATTGATAGAAGTATGTCATGTTTTCCTATGTATTTTGATCAAGTTTTACGTCAAATTTTCAAGGTTAAGGCAAGAAAAATTGCTTTAAGGTCTCTCAAGTGCACAGTGTAAAGGGTTATCTATCTGAGAAGGTGTTTCAAGTGTTCATTTGCATGTGTAACATATACATGATAACCTAATATATTCATGGTATAAGGGGAATGGTCCTAGATCAAATCTCCAAGCATTGGCATCTAGAATAAGGGGCTAATATTTATGAATGATCGTTAAGACTATAAGATGGTTGAAACTCGCAAAGAACCCTAATAGTGACCCAATATGAAATAAGTTGATCAAAAGTTCCCAAAATGTTTTTGTATGGATATTAAATTTATTATAGGTTATATTCAACACTCTCAGACATTTCCAAGTGTGATTGGTTTCTTAGGTGAGTTAGCAGATCCTATAAGAAAGTGCTTATTTCTAGGAAATATTATTGTGCAGTTAGAGTTGACCAAGTCAAATTTGATAAATGGATTAATAATGAATATTAAGAATTATATTATATTTCCATGGTGATTTTTAAGGATTTTATAGATGTTAGGTATGATAAACCAGTCATATAAGTTGACATATTGCTAACAGGCCTAATGGCGTAGACAGTGAGAAAACTAGTCAAAAATGAGAAGGTGATTAAGGATGTGATATCATGGATCAAGGATGAATCCAAGTGAATGAATATGTTTTTCAAGAAATATAATACATTTTCATGTTGTATGGAAGTTTTGGACATCAGTGGATGTGATGAAAATGTTGCTCATAAGTTGACCTATCTAGTGCAAATAAGATTTTAAAGGCATGAGGTTGTGAGATTGGTCTGAAAGACCAATATTGACATATGACCATGTTATCTATATATTTTATATTTGTATAATGATACTATAAGATCACCTAAATTTATTTAAAATCTTTGAAAGTGTCTACACAGGCATTGAAAGTCATTATCACCATAACTGTGTTTAAAGGTAAACTGGCAGATCTAGGTAAGCAAGTTGCAGTGATGAGTTGGAGACTCTTTTCCATAATTTGATGAAAATAGTGCACATTATGTTGTTTTTTGGGACATTATTTATTTATGTGAGTGAATAATAAGCAAATGAAATAGAATATTGGTAATAAAAATAAGGTAGTGTATACCACCATAGGGGTGTCATGAATATCATATAGTATGTCTTCATATTAGTATCATGGTCATATGACCTAATCAAGTCAAGAAGAGGTCTAATTGAGAAAAGAAGGCTAGAGGCCCGTTTGAGAGGGATGGAAGTGAAAATAGTTGAGGAAGAAGATCATCATTTATTATATGAGAAACATGGTATTATAAAGGTGATCAATTTTTTTATGTGGTTGAGTTGGTATTGAGTCATCTAGGGGGTTAGTGCCTTCTTACAAGTTGATGCTTGCTAAATCCTAGCTGAGTTGGTGCTTAACTAGTTGGGGTTGGTTCTCTATGTGAAGTGGGTGCTTCATTAAAGTTGGTGTTTGTATTATAGGATTGTAGTTTATTTGTATAATTAGTGGGTTTTATTCCCTTTGAATATTTCCCGCATATATATTGTGTTCATGTGTATGATGCTCTTGTGGATTAGTGTTTATGCTTGCTAAGATGTACATGCTTATTTAAATGATCTATGATTGATTTAGTAGATTGTTTAAGAAAGTTTTTGAATATTGATTCACCCCATATTAGTCATTTTTATTTCAATAGTATTATCACTGCCACTCAATATTAAATAACATAAAAATTTCCATTGCCATTATAAATTATTCTTAGTTTGGTTGATTGGGATCAATTAGTTGTGCCATTATTTCAAGTCGTACATTCACACCCCAATAGAGTGGATATTGGGATTGCCTAATAGTACATCCATTTACAAGGAGAGAATTTTTTACATTGACATAAATTTTCAAAAAATATAAACACCACTTATGATGTGGAATAAACCACTATTTAACATAATACCCACTATATAATTTTTAAAATTAACCATAAAATCAAAATGATAAACAAAATAAATATAAAATTTAAATACCCTACTATGATATTGACCACCTAAATAATACACTATTAATGTCTAAAATAAAAATATAAATCTAATAAAAATTATAAAATCAAATCACTATTTTATATAATATGTATGAAATCTAAATTCTAAATGGATGCTAAAAAATCTTAACTCTCATATTAAAAAAAACATAAAAATTATAAAAAAACTAAGTACAAAATATGGTATAAGATAATCTAACTAGCACACACAGATATTGTAGAAGAGATAAATGAATGTATACAGAAATGGTAGATTTGGTAAAGTGAAGGATGGCAATTGTGACAAAGTCAAAATTGAACATTGACAATGGTGATAGTGATCATGTGGGCTTGGAATATTTTTTTGGTGTATGGGAGAGTAGATTATCGATTTCCCAACTTGATAGGAATGGATCTACATAAATATGATGTCCCATGAAGCTGATCATAATAACATGAGGCCATATAAAATATTTATAGATTGTAATGCTCACAAATAAGTCTTCACAAATACAATTGAAGAACATTCAAAGCACATGGGTCTAATATAGATTACGTTATAGGACTGAAAATAAATCTCCTTAACAATTATAAAATAACCTTAATTTATGCTAATATGCTAGATACACACTAATACTTAAATCTATAGTAAAAAAATTATGGATAAATTATTTCTCTGATTAGTAGGGCAACCATAGCTAGTAGGGATTTTCACCTTACAATGCTCAAGACCCCATATTGCTCTAATATCAAGTTAGATTTTTTTTAGAGTTTAACACAAATGAAACTTCATTATATTATTCAATGTAGATGAATAAAATATATAGGATTTATGAGCTCATACTTTCATGGAGTCTACCTAATCACAACTTATAAAATCCATACAATATCTACTAATCTCCTATTCTCTCTCACACAAGCCTATTCTAAGGTGAGTTGTTACTCAATTACAACTCATTCACTCATACTATAAAAAATAAAATTACTCACACATAACTAATGTGAGTACTAACATTAGAAAATCCAACAAGCCACTATAAGTAATAAAATAAGAAAACTTATTGTAACCCCATATCAACCACCTTTTGAAGCATTATTAGAGGAAACCATATCATAGATATTACAACAAAGTTAGTGGAACAATTTAAAACTAGGGTACAAGAGGAAAAATAGGATCTTATAACTCCCAAAAAACTCACGTCTTTTAAAATATTACCTTTTTGGCCATCTCACATAAAGGAATATGAAATTCACATCCTTCCACCATCACTTAAACTCTTGTTCACAATAGCCTATTTATCCCAACTAGCCCCCCCAAAAAATTTCAAACTATTAGAATTAACAAAAGAACTCTCCCCATTTATTAAGGTCTTTTTCAAAATATCCTTTTCCCCCAAGGAAAACCTAACACAAACATATCTTAAAACCCAATCATCACCCAATATTGTAGTCCATTATTCAACACGGGCTACTAAGGCTGATGAGGATTTTCAGAAGTGGATTGTTAAAGACATCCAAATGTGAATATTTCAAAATGTTATGGCACTTGAGAAATAATCCTCTATCAATGAAAATTCACTTTTGAATTCCATATTAATATCTAAACAAGTGTTGCACCCATGAAAATAATTCCCCCCTCAACATTGCCTAACTTTTGGGGATGTCAATTGAAGATATTTATGCTTTTATATTTGATTTGTTATCCTATGTCATATATATGACTATGATCAAGATGCAAAAAAACTAAAACTATTCCCATCTGCCCTCGAGTATGTTGCTCTTCAATGGTTAATGGTATTTAGAAAAGACAATGTGATTTGTTGGAAGGATATATAGGATAAATTCCTTAACAAGTATCAATATTAAGTATGTTGATGGAATGGAGAGTAAATATAAATTCAAAGGTGGGAAAAGGGGGAAGGAAACCAACATTTTAGATTAGATTTTAGGCACAAAAACCAAAAATCAACACCAGATGTCAAGGATGGCACATGGGGTGGTGAGGTTATAATCACGAAAGATGGGGAAGTCATGAGACCTAGAGGTTCTATGGATCTTCTTGATGAAAGGGACCCATTTCAAATCAAATTTGTCTATTGACAAACTAATTTAAAATCCACTTTATCCTAGTGGATTAGGTTCTAGGTAAAAGACTACAAAGATAGGACTCATCAGACTTTTATATGGAGCCCTCGATAAAAAATAATGAGGTATGCATCAAAGTCCTTGACATCATTATTGAAAAGGAAGATGCAAAAAAAATTAGTTCCATTTTGGCCAAAGTTAATGGGTACATAACTAATATTTACCCTTTTAAGAAATAGACAAATTAATGTTGAAAACCTAAGGGTCAACTAGAAGTGGTTGCACTTTCCAAAAATTTCTTCTTAACCACTTTCACTAATAAGGAAGATTACTTTAGCGTTTAGGCTGAAGGAATATGGTTTATGGGTAAATCCAACATAAATAATAGGTTATGGAAATTAGGCACTAATTTAATTAGTACATCTCTAAAAGACATTCCCATGTGGTTACTCCTCCCAAAACTCCCCTTGGAATACTAGGATTCAATGGTGATCATGGGAATAATAAGAGCCTTAGGCCAACCCATATCCATTGATCTAGTTTTAAGATCAAGAATAAGGATAATGGAGATAATATTTAATGTCTTCATATTGGTGGATAAACCTCTTCTTCATTCCATCAAGATCAAATCCAAATGTGAGGAATGGAATCAATGTATAGAGTATGAAAACACAATAACTATTTGTAAAAAATGTAATATCCTCAGTCACTCAGATAAAGACTAACCTAAATTGATATAAACTTATCACGATGTTAAACTAATATGGGCCAATAAATTGGTCCCTAACCCTCTAGATGTAAATGCAACCCTATTCGAAAAGGTAGAGGATCCATAACTAGGGACCCCCTAAGATCCCCATGAGTAGAGTGCCCTAGGGATTATTCACATGCCCCCAGTTACCAAAATTAGTATGGAGGTGACACATACCCCCACTAAAGAACACATCTCAATTACCAAAGGGGTAATAGCTACCTAGGGTATGTCATGTGTGACCCCTTCAAGTCCAAAATTGGTAGTAAAAAGAATGGTTGCTTGAAACAACTTAGCAGAAATGATCCCCCCCTCAAAATTTCAAGTGTCACTAAATATTCAAGATCTTATAGAAATGATAAATTAAAAATAATCTAGTCTAGGCTAGATTAGTCTCAAAATTCATGACAAGGAGCCCAAATATGCTGAAGATCTAAACTGTCAAAGCCCCCTATTTGTGACCGAGAATGTTAACCTCCCTCTAGCTTTACCCAAGGAATTAAAATGACCCCCAAGACCAAAGGATCTATCAACTACTAATAAGGAAAAGGGATAATGATCCTCATTTAAAACTCCAATGTAGGACCAAATGATAGAAGAAGACTAGATGTAAGCAAAAACTAGAAAAGGTAAAAAGAAGATGAATGTGGGAGAAGTAAAAAAATCCCAAGGTAGATCACTTATTCAATTAGTCAAAAATAAGGAAACAACAAATGAGATATCTAGAGATAATAAAAAACCCTTAATAACCATTTAACTAGACTCAATAAATAAAGTTACTATCATGGAACGTGTTGGGAGTCCACAACCATAGAAAATAGATGTTGGTAAGGAACTTGCAGACAAGGAATGACCCTCTTATTCTATTGATTTAAGAGACCAATATGTCTAAATAATATTTCAATTGATGTATTGACAAGATATGGAAAATGGATACATATATCTGTTCGAGTGTGAATAGAGCCTCAAGTAAGCTAGATGTCTTATGTAACTCACAAAACTTGGAAGGAAAATCCTTGATATATAGAAATAACCATGTTTTTTTTAATTTAGGGTTAGAACAAACAATGATGAATGGATACTATCAAATATTTATGCCTCAAAATTTAGACCTAGTAAGAGGAAACTCTGGGAGGATCTTATAAATTTTAGGAAACTCAATGAAAATTGGAATTGGTTAGTTGCTAAAGATTTCAATTATCCTCTAACCCCATTAGAAAAAAAAGGGTGGAATAATAGACTTAACAAAAATCATGGTTGAGTTAAATGAAGTAGGTCTTGTTGATGTGGAACTCAATGGTAATCCTTACACCTAGTCAAACATTAGACTTGGTGAGGACTTGTTAAGACTTGATAGATTCTTAGTCTCTCTTAATTAGGACATATAATACACTTGTTTTCTATATTCTCTACCCATGATTGGATTTGACCATAACTCTATAGTCTTTAAAGGGGAAAATGCATCTAAACCCAAGAACCATCCTTTTAGATTTGAGAGTATGTGGATGCACCACCATGATCTCCATGACTCCATTAAGGCTTGGTGGAAAGAACCCTCTTGGGATATAATATGTTCATTTGAGTAAATAAATTTAATCACTTAAAGATTAAGCTAAAACCTTGGAATGAATAGGTCTTTGGAAATATTTTTAACCAAAAGAAGACCTTATAGGAGGATCTATAGATGTTGGAAGAGAACACTTCAATTCACAGATTTAATGAGAAATTGACTTACTTGGAAAAATATCTTCTCAACAAGTATCACAACCTTGAATCCAAAGATGAATATTTTTGAAAACAAAAATATAGATGCCTCTGGCTTAAGAAAGGCAATAGGAACACCAAATAATTTCACCATTCAACATGTAGAAATAGGAACATGAATAGAATATATGAATTGATTCAAGAGGATGGTAGGAAATGAAAATATAAGGATGAGATAAATGAATAAATCATTTAGTAATTCAAGAACATGTTGAAGGAAAATAGATCATAATACATCACCCTGGAAGAGAGGCTATTACAAAATCTCCCTAGGATTATTTCCTAATTGAATAACTCTGACCTTCTTAAGCCCCCTTCTATAGAAGGGGTTAAAAAATTATTTTCTCCATGGAAGGAAATAAGGCCCATGGGCTGGATGGCTTTCCTCTATTATTCTTTCAATAGTTTTGGAACATTATACATGTTGAAGTAGAGGCTATAATATGTGAATTTCTTAGAGCTCGATCTATCCTTAAAGAAATAAACAATACATTCCTTGTCATAATCCCCAAGAAAACTAAAACAAACCAACTGAAGGAATTTAGACCAATCAATTTATGCTCTATCATATACAATATATACTCAAAAACCCTTTTTAGAAGGATTCAACATCTCATGGGGAGGATTACTGATGAGTAACATGGAGCTTTTATCTCTAGGATAAAAATTATTTATGGGATTATCATTATTCAGGAATCCCTACACTCTATCTCAAATTCCATTAGACAAGGCATGCTTTCAAAACTGGACATGAATAAAGCTTATAACAAGATATTGTGGAGTTATTAAATAAAATTACTTAAATATTTGGGTTCAATCACACTCTTAGAGGACTTATTTATAACTGTATAATAACCCTAATGTTTTTTATTTTGGTCAACGAAGTCCTCAAAGGTTTTTTATTGGCCAATAGAGGACTGAGGTAAAGGGATCCCCTTTCCCCTTACCTTTTCATCCTACCTGCTGGAACTTGGGAAGAAACCTTTAGGCTGCCTGATTGCAAGAAATCATCAATGGTATCAAAGTGGCCCAAAACACTATTCCCATCACCCATGAAAAATTTATGAATGACACTTTACTCCTTGGATAAACTACTATTATAGAATGCAAGGCTTCAAGAAGATGCTCTTGGACTATGAGATTATTTCAAACCAATGCATAAACTAAAGAAAAAGTTTGATATTTTTTATAAACACCCCCATTGGCCTCCAAAAGAAGATGGCCACTATTATGGAATGCCAACTCAACAACCTACCTACATATCTTGGGCTATCACTCTTTAATGGTAGAATGTCATTAGAATTATGGAACCCACAAGTGGAAAGAATCCAAAAGAAACTTTCAGAATGGAAGGGACACTTATTAACCCAGGTAGGAAAAATCCAATTACTCAAAAGATCCATCCAAAACATCCAAATTTTCTTCCTATCTTTAATTCATATTCTCAGCAAAGTTGTGAATAAATTTGAAAAAATCAACATAATTTACCTTAGAGAGTGTTGGTTCCCATTTGTACACCTCTACGATTCAACCTTGTATATTTGAGAAGAGGGAAAACATATATGATAAACCTGAATTATTTCGTTATAGTTGGGGAAGGGTTTAACATATAGATGGATTGAAAATAGACAATGACTGGAAGACACCAAGAAAAGGGAATGACTAGCTCCCTACTGCTTCTAGGTCTGCCTAAACCAAGGTGAGAGGATCCATAGGGTAGTATGGTCATAAATAAGGATACTATAACTCAATCTATAAGGGATTATTGGCACACACACAAATCTAATCAAAGTATAACCAAACTTGCATAGTCTTCTTGAGAAGAGTTGTCACATAGACTAGGCAAATGCTTATAAATCAAACACAAGCTACTAAAGATAGATAGGAGGGTGATTGGAATCTTCATTTATAAATAAACTGTTGACAACTAGGGGCCAAATAGAAGATTACAATGCTAGTCTTTAAAGATCAATAACAAACACATTCTATATTTATAATTATTATGCATCTGTAAGCAAATAACACTCAAAATAATCAACATGTATTAATTATAGGGGTAGAATATGTAGGATGAGTTAGGTATATGTGAAAAAGTTTTGGTGGATTTCAACAAAGGAAGTTCCTTAGGATGCCATGCTATCATTCATTCTAGGATGTAAAAGACCAATAAATAAGACAAGAAAATTACCAAGAATGGTTTGCACTCATTGAGGCCAATCCAATGCAAGCATTCAAATGAACCTTGAGATCTCGAAATAATACACTACAAGTATAGCCTCAAGCACTTTCTCTTATCAACTCCATAAACCTAGGGTATCATTAAAAGTTTATCAACAAAACACTCCCAAATAACAATACAAAAAATAGTTTATAATCTAGGTTTATGCCTAGAATGACTACCATTAAGAGACACAAAACCAAATACCCAGTCAATAGTGCATTACTAATGTGTTATTACACTTCATTGAAAATAAATAACATAAATCATAGATGTTTTTTGTTAATTTGAAAGTAGATCAATGTACATAATGTTCAAAATGCATAATAATGGTAAAAATCATGATGGATATGCTCTAAAACAGGGGAGTCTTATATAAAATTCTCTTAGAGTTTTCTAATGAATGTACAAATTCAATCACCTTAGAAATAGAGATAAAAACACACATCATAAATTCAAAAAGAAAAAAGCCAACCAACCTTTGTAAATAGGACAAACCCTCTTTACTTATACACATTTCTCACCCATAATATTATTGGAAGATGCTCCATCTAAAAGATGCCTTTGAACATGCCTGGAGACTCTCATGCTTTGAAAGGTGATCATTCTAGTAATTCGATTGTCTATGTCATAATAAAGTTTGCAAAACAAAGTTTGATTTGCTTGGATGGAAGCTTGATGTAATTGAGCTTGAGGGAGAATATTTTTTTTAGTGAGAAAAAACTTTGTCTTCATGTGTAACTATTTGCCCTGTTCTCCAAACTAATCATTTGCCCACTTAGGCTAAGGATGACCTTTCAGCTAAATATCTAGTAACTTCTTACCCTATAAAGAATAAAGAATGAAAGAATGGAGGGAAGAACAAAGAATAGAAATTCTATTACATTTTAGCCAGTCATTTTGTCTATTGGACTAGTCCACAAATGTATTTCTAATAAAAATATAGTATGATGTCAAACCTACACTTTTCCATATATTTGAGAATCACCTAATTTAGTCATGATTGAGATGCAAACCTCTCGATTTGTTATCTTCTCATTGCATTTTTTACATACTCATTTTTATTTGATGAAAATATTACACCCATGTTGCCTTCCTTGGAAATGACACTTAGCTCTTATTTTTACCCCTTTCCTTCTTGCTTGGAAGGTCAACGTTAAACTTAACAACACATGCACCTTTTCCCCTCCTTTTTCCCTTAGTGGGATTTTGGGCTTCAATTGTAATTTTACACTTTTCTATATTTGGTAGGATTTTAGACCCCATTTACACATGGTAGGTTTGAGCATATAACTACACCTATCAAATTAAAAAATAATTTTTTTATTTTGATGTTAGATCTCCACTTATAAATCCTACTTTGCTTTTCTCACAAATATTTATACTACTCCCTTTGCTAGTACATATAGATGGCCTCAGGATTCCACTTAAAAAATGAAACTTTTTGAGTTAAAAAATTGCGTTAGAGTAATGTATTTTGCTAAAAATCCCCATTGCACTTTTACATTTGCTTTTGACCTAAGACTTTCCACTGCACTTTTGACCTTAATTCTCCCATGTGAATGTTGACATAAGACATTTGCATCATATCATCCTCTAATGAAAATCATCTAATGAATGGAAATGAACTTTATTTAAACTTTGATCCCACCTAGAGAACAATTTTGGTCCTTGGGTAATGTTGAAACTTTAACTATAGGCAAAAGACCACTCAAAATGTATCCATCATGAGTCTTTTCCCCAATGACTTTCCTAGTTGATCTAGCTGAAGAAAGTTGGGTGTTTGTAACCCTAGTGATGTCATCATTATTAAATGTAACTTCTTACCATCTACTAAAAAGGTGAGACTCACTGACTTTGAGAACATCAACCACTTCATTAGAATATGATACATCAATGGCATTCCTTCTTTCATCTTTCTTTAGCAAGAACATTACCAAAAATAATAGTACTAACATTTTCATAGAATTGACCCTTCATCTTTGGTGTTCAATACCAATATATCAAACATAATAATGCCAATATCCTATAGTGGAAAATCAAACACAATGTGGAGACCAAAAAAAACAACACCTCACTTTTACTCTCAAGTCACCTCTACAAAAAATAATGACATGTGTGTCTCTTCCCTTTGGCAGGATTTCTGACCCTGATTTGCACTTTTGTTCCTTTGACGGGTTTTGAAAATCCACTTGTAATTTACAAATTGTAATATAAAATTGCATCTTGATATTAAAAGCCATCTTATAATCCTTGTGTTGCTTTACCAAGTCGACACTTTTGAAAAATTTACTTGTAAGTCAACTGCGGGTTTTAGACCTCTAATTACAAGTTGGAATTTTCAAGTTAAAACTATATTCTAGTATCGTATACCTTGCTAAAACTTCCACTTTTTGCATTTATACCATGAATATCTACTTGGCTTATCTACAATGTCCATCTTTGGTTGAGGGTATAAGAATAGTAGTGTGTACCAATGATGCAGTAAAATCTCCAACATTATAGACTTTTGATGGTTGGACACACAAACCTTCACCAATTTGATCTTGATAATTAACACCATTAAATACCAATGCAATGGGTATTTCAAGAATAAAGTCCATAATATAGGTATCCACTATTCTCTGTGTAATAATAGCTTTAGATTCAACATAGGAAACATATTTTCCCACATCATCTATTTCAGATGCCCCTAAGCGCTTATAACTAGTAGGAAAAAAGTTCCTTATTGTTGCTTCAGAAGGTTGATTTATAGACATACATGGAAACCCCAATAATCCATAAACATCACATGCCAATGTGCTTGTATCAAGGTGTAGTGAATCACCAGATGGAGAATTACTGACAGAGATTAAAATCCCATAGAATTTTCTTTGCCATGGTTCTTCATATCCTTATCATCAATTTGGTTAAGCAAATTCTCCTACCAGCATTTGTCACTCAAAATTGTCACTCTTATTGAATCAGATAACATTTTGTTCATCTCCCATTGCCAAGGCTAGTATCACTACCACTCTTAGCCATGACTACCTTAATGTGTCTTGAAGCACTAACTTTTGAGGTTGCTAAATTATTTTTGGTGCTACAAGAACTCTCCCCAAGGTCACCCAGATTATCTTATTTATCACTACTCAAAATAGGGGTAGTAGGAAAATCTTCAATATGGATTCCAAAAATTCCTTCAAATTTGTGCACTATTATCACTGTATCGACACTAATTTCATCATGCTCATGAAGAAGATATTCATAATTATGATAACTCTCCTTGAAATTTTCAAGTGTTCCTTTATTCATTCTTCATCCCAAAATTTTGGAATCTCATCTACAAAAATTGATTTTACTTAGGCCATAACCTCTATATCAAGTTCCCATAAGGTCTCTAGAAATGCCACCTTGGCAATTCTATCACCCCCATAAATAACATATGGCTTATTTTTTGCCCTCAAGTCACCACTAAATAAAATAATGACACACATACCTTTCTACCTTTGGCAGAAGTTTTAACTCTATACACTTACACTTCTATGGGTTTCAGACCTTCAAATACACATTAAAATTAATGTTGCATTATGACGTTGCACTTTCACTAAAAATCTTTGCTCCATGCAACATGTCAACACCTTTTAAAAAATTTCTTGGTATGTTATCCATTATGGACTTTGGGATTATAATTGTAAATTGCAAATTAAAATTTAAAATTGTAAATGTTATGTTGCATCTCTGTTAAAAATGTTTATTGTTGCCTTTCCTTCATGGACCTATGCATGTATATTGGTAATAAGACTTATCACAAATTTGAAAAACTTCAGCATAGAATTTTATTTTATAACTTTTGTTGACCCCTTTGACTTTATTCTCCCATGTGGACTTTAGAACATCTACATGGGCTCCCTTTTGACGACACCTTTGTCACAAGCTTCAGGGCTTAAAATTTTGATTGCACATTACACAATGTAATTTAAAGTTACAAATTAATGTTGTACTCCCACTTAGAATGTCTTCATCCTTGAAACAAGGCTTTTAGCATGGAATTTTTCCTTTTAATGACATTTTAAACCCTATATGAAATTTTACAATATAGTGGGTGATGGACTTCCACTTGAAATTTGTAAATTGTAAGTTAAAATTGTAATGTGATGTTATACTTCCCCCTCCTGATCCTTTTCTATCTCTTAATCTTTGATAATAGATTTTGGGTTCTTGCTAGCAATTTAAAAATTTGTAAATTAAACTTGAAATGCAATGTCTTATTCCCCTCCTGAAGCTCTGAACCATTCTCTTACAAGTGGAATGTTAAACTTAGCATTTCTTAGACACTTAGTCACATTTTTATTCATCTTGGCTCAATTCCACTATGGACCCTGCAACCAAAATGTGCTAAAAGACATGAAAACATTTACGTGTTAGTGACATAGATTCTCATAGGGTTTTCACGACACAATTATATAAGTGGATGTTAAAGCAATGGATGAACATTTCTTGTGAAATTTATCTAAATAAAGGGAAAAAATTGATTGGGTAGATTTGGGGAATAACACTGGATCATGTTTGGGGATGTATACCCCTTGTGAATGTTAAAAAACCCCAAAAAATAAGACCAAGTGCCTATCCTTTGGGCTATGGAGTGAGAAGTACGATGATTTCTTAATAGACACTTTTGAAAACTCGATGAGACAAGGGCAGACTGACAAAAATAGATCAATAAGATATAAGAATGAACACATAATAAAAAATAACAAAATAAATATACAAATAAATCCTAATGAAGAGGGGTAACAAAATAATAAAAATATACACTATACATTACTTTACACAAACATGGACTCAGTCAAAGAAGTGCTTCAAATGTTTACCTTTAACTAGCAGTACCAGTATCTCACCATCCAAGTATATTAAGAAGAAAGTATGTTCCCCAATTCTAAAATCAATAGAATACGGGCCCATCCACAAGGCATCAATTTGTCATGTTTACCTTTATACTCATGTTTTTTATTTCAAAGTAAAACCAAATCTCCTATTTGAAAAGTTCTTGGAGTGACATTTTTGAAAAATATACTTTTGAGTCTTTCCTTGAACTTTATGTGTCTTTCATGAGCTTATCTTGTAGTTTCATCAAGCTCAATAATCTAGTTCATTCTACTTTCCTAGTGGTTAACTACGTCATCTTCTTCTAGTTGTTACATGAATTGATAGGTTGGTAACTATAGATTCATAGGTAAAATAGCTTGATATCCATAGACAAGCTCTAAAGGGATCTTGTCTGTAGCTATCTTAGGTGTGATCCTGTCAATCCATAAGGCAAATTTTATTTATCCACCCCACTTCTTCTTGTTAGCTTCAAAAGTTTTAATGATTTTGAGCAAGTATATATTTTTGGATTATGCTTTCCCATTCCCCCAAGGATTGCAATTATAAGCATAAGTTAATGTGATCCCATATTATTTACATAATGCCACCAAAGTTTTAACTCTAAAACTCATGGCATTGTCAGCAATTATCTTTATAGGGACACCAAATCTACAAATAAGGTGATTCAACAAAAAGTCCCTGATCACCTAATATGTGTACTTTGTAGGTACTACCTCAACCCATTTAATGAAGTAATTAGTTGAAACCAATATTCATCTATGTCCAATGCTTGATATATTAGTGATATCCCCAGTGAAATCCATCCCCCATTGTCTAACTGGGCCTTTAATTAATACATGTTGTAGGGGGAGAGAGCCAAAAGTTTTCAACCTTCCAGTAAAGTACTAACATTTCTCACATTTTCTTACTTTTTGTGCAACATCCTTGAATAGTGACAACCACCAATAACTAGCTCTTAGAATCTTATGAGCTATTAATTTAGGTGAAAAGTGACCTACACATACCTCGCTATGAAAGTCTTCTTTTAAATCATTAGTTTCTTCTTCTACCAGACATCTTAGGAGAATCCCATCTAGATTCTTCCAAGCTAATCCATCTTCAGTCAAGAGATACTTTTAGGATACGAGGTTGAGAGTTATTCTTTGATTATTATCCAAGTTAAGGGGATAATTCAAACCTTACAAGTAATAAATAATGTACCTATACCATGGAGACATGCTAATGTGAATCAAAGAATCATCAATATTAAAAAAAGTAGTGTTTACCTCTACAGCTTGCAAATTGGTCTCAGCCATGATCTTGGATAAGGCCATCTCTCTCACCAAATTGGTGGTCTGAATCTCCATGTCATATTCTTGTAGCTTGTTGACCCACCTGCACCTTTTGCTTGATACTTCAATCTGAGTCAAGATGTCCTTAACCATTATATGTGGTACATATGCAACAATCTTTGAACTCAGAATGTAAGGTCTGAATGTCTTAATGGATTTCAAGAGGCTGAAAGCTTGTTTTTTCATGATAGTATAATTCAATTCATATCCCTGTATAACTTTACTAAATAAAGATATGGGTTTTTTATGACCATCATCATTCTTTTTCAATAGAATAATAGCAATAATATTTTATGAAGCAAAAGATAATATTTGAAAATCCCTAGTATAATCAGGATTGGCCAAGATAGGGTCAAAATTCAAGGATCCTTTGATGTCATTGAAATCTCATATGGCCTTCTGCTCCCACTTGATGGTCTAGTCCTTTTTTAACATGAAAGAAATAGGTAGAGTGATCTCTATAAAATTAGAAAAAAACCTTCTTACAAAGTTGATTTGTCTGAAGGACTTAATTCCCTACTTGGATTGTGAGATAGGCACTTTGTCAATGGCTTCCACTTGCTTTGGATCAATCATAAAACCATCCATAGACACTACATCCTAGTAATTTGGCCTTTTAAACTCTGAATAGACATTTCTTAGGATTAAAGGAAATGCCAAATTCCATACATCTAAGGAAACTTTCTCTAGATGCTCCAAATATTCTTTTCTATTTTTGGAGTACACTATAATATCATCCTGATACATATAAATAAACTTGTTAATTACACCTATAAAATCTAATTCCATAGCTCTCTAAAACATTACACTGATATTCATTAACCTGAAAGGCATTCTCATGTAGACATAAGTGCCCCAAGGCATTGTAAATGCAATTTTGGGTCTCTCATATTATTTTACCACAACTTGGTTATAACTTGATAAACCATCTAATATGGAAAACATATTTGATACTATAACACTCTACAACAAGTTATCCATATTAGGCAAGGGGTAATTATCCTTTAGAGAACCTTTTTTCAAAAAATTTAAATCCAAAAACAAGTGGATGTCACCATTCTTATTTCTTATAGGGACTAAGTTTTCCACCCACGATGAATACCTAATGGGTTGAATAAACCCACCATCCCTTAATTTATTTAACTCTTCCCATATATTGGTGGCCAAAATGGGGTTAATAGGTCTCTAATTTTGCCTAAAAGGTTTGCTGCCAGACTATAATGGGATGATGTATTGAAACATATCCTTTCTATATGATTTCAATTCACAATAAGATCAATCCAAGTAATCTTGGTTCCTATTTTAAAATTGTAGTTAGGCTTGATACTCTTATGCACTCAAATGAGTACCAAGCTAGATATTTATTGGATTTTCTTTAGAGCCCAAATTGCATTTAGTCACATCTTTTGAGATAAATGTATCTCTACTTTTAATTCAAATGAATGATATCCTTCCCAAAAAAGGTTTGTTTCCCATCAAAAATCTAGACCATGGCTTCCAAGTATATGATCTGATCTTGAAATTTTCCTTCACAATAGAGAAACCTTTTGTTTGATCATCATCATAAAAAACTTGCAAATGATGAATGTTGTCTAGGACTAAAGGTCTAATAAGTACCTCCACTTGATACTAACAATGATGGTTCATATTCTCATTTTCAAAATGAGCAACTAACCCTACAAGTTTTTTAGCTTCCTAATTAAAACTTCTATCATGAAAACAAATATTGAAAGCATCAAAGAATTCTAACAAATTCCATACAACATTTATATATTGTTTTAACCTTATATTTTTGGTGGCATAAGCATTTCAAACCTACTTAACCACTAATTCAAAATCACCCTTTACAATCAGACTTTCAATTCCACGTTCTTGGGCAATCCTTAAACTAAGAAATAGTGCCTCATATTCCATAATGAGTGTACTCAAAGGACAGCTTGAACGAAAACTTAAAAAACTTATTATTGGGGCATAAAAGATAACTCTAGCTCCATTTCCAAGATTGGAGAAAGCCACATCAGAAGACATTTCCCAAACATCATTACCTTATTTGAAAAACCCAACATCAAGAACAATAGATTGTTCAACACAATCTACATTTACAATAAAGTAACCTAGCTCCACATTAATGTACAAAACCTCATTTAGAGCACATTTTGGATCTTCAAGTACATGTAACATTTTAGGCTCTCTATGAATCTTCACCATCTTACCCTCCAAAGGAATGGTGGTGTAACAAAGGTTCATTTGAACACTACTACCCATGCTAGTATCCCATTTTATTAACAATAGCATCCCCCACTTGGGAGGACAATCCATAACTACCACATCCATGTTTAGAAACTTACTTGGATGAACTGCTAATTGCACTAACAATCCTTTAATTAATCCAACAACTAGTACCTCTCTTGATTAAAATTTACCAAGGTATATGTTATTTTTAATCCAAGCTCATTAAGGACACCCAGGGGAATCACATTGTAAGAGGCTCTAGAATCAAACATATAGTTGTGAATAATTAAAACCTTAATCAATAAAGTAGTATAGAGGGGGTCAACATCCAGCTGACTTTATATCAATGTAGATCCAAAATAAACCTCTGGGGCTTGTTCGATAACCTCATATGACTCTTCATTATCATCCAAGAGTATTGGGGGTGAAATAATTTCATTGGTAGATGTATTATCATTAAATTCCAAATAATCAAATGCCCTCCTTCTATGTTTTGGTATTCATAGTAGTTTGACAAATGGGATTATTATTTTTAATTGACTCAATACTTGGGCCATATCACACACTATAATGAGGAAGGGGGAGTATTTAGAGGAAGGGTGATGTCACCTTCAATAGGAATATAATCATTTAAAGTTAGAGGGGGAATAGGATGGGATGAACTAGCATTCCTATAAAGATTTTTTAAGGGTGGATTTTTTCTTACATCATTTGTGCCCTTAGGGATAATGGACAACAAAGGTTCTCTATTCTTGGCTAGATTACCTTTATATTTGACAATTTGGGAAAGAGGTGCTAGTTTGGGAGAATTAGAGACCTCTTTGGTTTTCTTAAATTCTTTATATTTATCCCCTACCCTTGGATCTATAGGGGTAGTCTCTTGAGGATAAGCATCTTATTGCTTACTTATGAGATTATATTCTTTCTCTTAAGTAACTACAACATTAATTAACAACTACCTATCCTCAACTGAAGAAATTATCCCATCAAACTTTTTAATCATCATAAATCTTAAAAAATAAAAGTCATGACTGGGTAACTCATATGATTGTGTCATATTTATATCACAAATGAATCCAAAATTTGGGACATATACCTCTTTCACCACACTCCAAAATTTATCAATGGTAGTAAAACTCAATAATTTTGTGGAGGTAGACATTTTACTTTGAAGGATTTTATAGTAAAACATCATAATCTCATCATTTTTAGACGTAGACTTAGGTTCCTCTACATATTCATCCATTATTTTAGTAGTATCATAAGGAGGATGAACGATGAGTAATTTATCACACCAATCAATATCAAAATCATAGTCTAGATCATTGACCTTGGCATTCAACAGATTAGGAACTTCCTTCTTAGCTCCTTTATTCTGATTTCTATCATTTTGGGTAGGTCTCTTCCCTCTATCATTATCTCTATTATGGAAAGAGGGTCTCCCTTGTGCTTGATTTTGGTTTTGATCTCTCTCCTAATTAGAAGATCCATGATGAATCACCTTCTCAGCTTTGGACAACTTGTATGACATCTCCTTGACAATAGTAGCTAAGGTTTTCACAATCTCCTCAAGGTTGGCAATCTTATTGGATTGAAGCTTCTCAAGATTGGTCAACTTTACATCAGTCCTTTTGTTTAGATTTTTCCCCACAACCTTTATATTATTTTAAATTTGGATGGCCATGTTGAATGCCAGCCTCAAATTTGTGGGAGCCTTATCTCTCAAATAATACATTGCCTTCTTGTTAAATGCATCACCATACTTAATCAAGTAATCAATATCACCTGGCTTAATATTATCAAGTAAAATCATCATAGTCTTGTTAAATATTTCATTCAAGTTGTGCACATATTAATTTTGTTTCTTATTTATGTTTTCAAACTCTACTAGGAGAAACTGAGGATCAACTCTATCACCATATTATATTTTAAAAACATTTTTCATTTATTCCCATGAATCTATATGTCCATAAGAAAGAGAATTGAACCATTCACGTGCACCTTCTTTTAACATGTGCACAAAAATATTAATATAGACATCCTCATGTTCAACCTCATAATATTTAATTATAATGTGCAAATCCTTTAAATTTTGATCTCCAATCATTGCATTATTCCCTTGAAACTTAGGGAGTTGATTCCTTACCTCATTTAGAAATTCATTGGGGCAACCCTCCATTTCATCAAATTTAATAGGTCTAAATATAAGAATCTTGAATTTAGGATGTTTATTCTCATCTTGATCTTTATGCCTCATGACTAGTTATGTGGTGGGTTCAAGATCATATGATAAAGGGCTTTGGTGGGGTGAGTGAGGTGGACTTATGGGATCAAACCTAGGAGGAGATTCAACTTGTAAATAAGGTGCTGGGTAATAAAAAGGATTATAAGGCTTTGAGTTATTAGGATAGATACAATAATCTTCAATTAAAGGAATTTCAAAAAAAGAAGTTTAGGTGTACCAAAATTATGATGTTTTAGATAATCCTTTCTTGCATAAATTTGTCCTTCAATTGGCCTTTAGATCCATCTCCTTATTTTATGATGAACACTTAACTCAAAGACAAGCTAATTTGATGAGTCACATTTGAAGGAGGATCTTAGTCCTTCCAATTTTACAAACAAGAGATCACTCAAAAATTAATCAATTAAAATGGGAGCTGATCTTTCAAAACTATATAAACATTAGAGTTGCCACTAGAAGAAAAATTCTAGGATAGAACAGATCACAAAAAGACAATGATACAATCTAAAATTATACTTTTTTGTAATTAGTGATGAGAGTCCCCAAGAATGGTTTCAACAACGTGTTACACATTTAAAATCCCAAAATAAAAAATTAGACTTAAACAAACTCAAATTTTAAGCACGTGATATAATATGAGTAAACACTACCTGAAACTACTTAATAGAGGTTAATTGATCAAATGTTTCAATCCATAGAAACACAAGTTCTAAGGATCTTCTCCCTAGTAATGGCTCCAATCATGTTGATGGCCCAAAGTCTTTTAATCCTCAATAATAATGTCAATCGCATTGATGACCCAAAGTCTTTCAATCCTCAACAATGGTACTAATCGAATTAATGACTCAAAGTCGTTCAATCCCCAATAATGATGCCAATCAGGTTGAAGGTATAAAGTATTTCACTCCCAAATAATGAGGCTAATCATGTTGATAAGCCAATGCATTTTAGTCCATGATAATGGTGTCAATCACATTGATGGCCCACCGAATTTCACTCCTTGACAATGGTGCTAATCGAGTGTTGGCTCTTAGTTATACACCTCTAGGATTTAGCCTTTCATACTTGAGAAGATGGAAAACATAGAGGATAAACTTGAATTATGTTTTTATAGCCAAGGAAGGGTTTAACATTTGGATGGACTAAAAATAGATAATGATTGGAAGACACTGACAAAGGGTGTGGTTAGTCCACTGATGCTTCTAGCTCTACCTAAACTAAGTTGAGAGGACCTAAAGTGTAGCTTGGTCACAAGGAAGGATAATACAATTCAATCTCTAGGGGATTATTGGCACACACATAAATTTGATAAAAAAAATAACCAAACTTGCACAGTTCACTTGAGAAGAATTATCACATAGACTGGGCAAATACTTCTAAATCAGACACAAACTACTAAAGACAATTATGAAGGTGATTGTAATAATCATTATAAATAAACTATTGACAACTAGGGGCCAAATGGAATATTATATGCTAGTCTTCAAAGATCAATAATAGACACATTCTAGATTTACAATTATTATACATCTATAAGCAAATAACACTCATAATATTTAACAACATGTATTAATTGTAGGGGTAAAACAATTATGACGAGTTAGGTATATGTGAAAAATTTATGGTGGCTTTCAACATAGGGAATTCCTTAGTATTCCATGATATCATTCATTCCAAGATGTAAAATACCAATAAACAAGACAATAAAACTACCAAGAATGGTTTGCAGTCATTGATGTCAATCTAATGCAAACATTCAAATGACCCATGAGATCTCCAAAGTATACACTGCAAGTAGAGCCTCAAGTACTTTCTCTTGTCAAATCCATAAACATAGGGTATCCTTAAAATATTATCAATAGAACACTCCCAAATTACAATGCAGAAAGGAATTTATGATCTAGGTCTATGCCCAAAATGACTACCATTAAGAGACACAACCAAATACCCAGTCAATAGTACATGAAGAATGTGTTAATGCAATTCATTAACAAGAAACAATAGAAATCATATATGTTTCCCATTAACTTGAAAGTTTATCAATGTACATAATGTTCAAAATGTATAACAATGGTAAAAATCATGATGGATTTGCTCTAAAATAGGGGAGACCTGTACAAAATGACCTTAGAGTTTACTAATGACTGTAAAAATACAATCACCTTAGCAATACAGATAAAAACACACAACAATAATTCAAAAAAAAAAAAATCCAACCAACCCTTGTAAAGAGGACAAGCCCTCTTTACTTATACAAAATTTCTCACTCAAAATATTCTTAGAAGATGCTCTATCTAGAAGATGCCTTTGAACATGCCTGGAGACTCTCATGATTTGTAAGGTGACTACTTTGGTAATTCAATTATTCATGCCATGATGAATTTTATAAAACCAAATTTGATCTACTTGGCTAGAAGCTTGATGCAATTGAGCTTTAGGGAGAATATTCTATTTGAGTGCAAAATAAATTGTCTTTGTGTGTAACCATTTTTACCTATTCTATAAACTAATCATTTTTCCACTCAGGCTAAGGATGACTTATCAACTAAATATCTAGTCACTTATTTCCATACAAAGGATAAGGAATGAAATAATGGAGGGAAGAACAAAAAAAAAGAAATTTTATTACATTTTGGCCAATCATTTTTGCCATTGGGTCAGTCTATAGATGTCTTTATAAAAAACATTTGGTATGATACCAAGCCTGCACTTTTCCACAGAGCTAAGAATCACCTGGGTCAATCATGATTGAGATGAAAATCTCTCCATTTGTTATCTTCTCATTACATTTTTTGCATACTCATTTTTATTTGATGATCTTTCACCCACATTGCCTTCCTTGGAAATGACACTTAGCTCTTATTTTTACCCTTCGCCTTTTTGCTTGGAAGGTCAATGCTAAAATTAACAATGACACATGCAGCTTTTTCCCTCCATTTTACCTTGGTGGGTTTTCTGGATTCAACTTCAATTTTACACTTTTCTATCTTTGGTGGGATTTTAGATCCCATTTTCACAAGGTGGGATTTGGGCATCTAATTGAACCTTGCAAATTAAAAACTAAACATTGTATTTTGATGTTGTATCTCGGCTTAGACATCCCACTTTGCCTTTCTCTCAAATATTTTTGCTACTCCCTTTGATGGTAGATGTAGCGGGCCTCAAGATTCCACTTGAAAAATGCAAGTTTGTGAGTTAAAAAATTACATTTGAATAATGTATTTATGCTAAAAATCCCCACTACTATTTTACATTTGATTTTGACCCAAGATTTTCCATGACACTTTTGAATTTTATTCTCCCATGTGAATGTTGACATATGACATTTGTAACATAGCCTCCTTTATGGAGAATCATCTAATGAATGGAAAGGCACTTTATTGAAACTTTGATCCCACCAAGAGAAAAATCATGGTCCTTGGGTACTGATGAAAATTTATCTATAGGCAAAAGACCACTCAAAATCTAGCCATCATGATTCCCTTCCCTAATGGCTTTCTTGGTTGATCCAAATGAATAAAGTTGGGTGTTTTCAACCCCAATGATGTCATCATTGTCAGATGCAACATCTGACCATCTACTAAAAGTGTGAGACTGACTGACTTTGAGAACATCATCCACTTCATCAGAATCTGATACATCAATGTAATTCCTTCTTTCATCTTTCTTCAGTAATAGATTTACCAAAAATAATAGTACCATCATTTTCATAGGATCGAGCCTCCATTTCATGTGTTCAATGCCAATATATCAAACACAAAAATGCTAATATCCTGTAGTGGCCAATCAAATGTAATGTGGAGACAAACAAAAACAACACCTACCTTTTACTCTCAAGTTATTGTTACATAAAATAATGACATGTGTGTTTCTTCCCTTTGGTAGGATTTCTAACCCTGATTTGTACTTTTATTCCTTTAGTAAGTTTTGGAACTCCACTTGTAATTTTCAATTTGCAATTTAAAATTGCATCTTGATGTTGTAATCCTACTTAGAATCCCCGCATTATTTTACTGAGTCGGTGCTTTTGAAAATATTGATTGCAAGTCAACTATAGGTTTCATACCTCTAATTGTAAGTTTCAATTTGTAAGTGAAAATTGTATTCTAGTATTGTATTTCCCACTAAAACTTTCATTTCTTAAATTTAGACCATGAATCTTTTCTTGGCTTATCTGTAATGCCCATCTTTGGTTGAGGGTACAAGAATAGTAGTGTGTACCAATGATGTGGTATAGTCTCCAACATTTTTTACTTCTGATGGTTGGACACACAAACTTGTACCAAATTGATCTTAATAATTAACACCATTATATACCAATGCAATGGGTATTTCAAGAAGAAAGTCCATAATATAGTTATCCACTATTCGTTGTGTAGCAATATTTTCAGCTTTTATAGAGGAGTTTTTTTTCCCACATCATCTATTTTAGATGCCCCTAAGTGATTATAACCAATAGGAAAAAGGTTCTTTATTTCTGCTTCAGAAGGTTGATTTATATCCATACATGTAAATCCCAATAATCCAAAAGTAGAACATGCCAATGTGCCTGTATCAAGGTGCACTGAAGCATCAAATGGTGAATCACTACCTAGAGATTAAAATCCCATAGAATTTTATTTTCCATGAATATTCATAGCCCTATCATCAATATGGTTAAGCATATTATCCTTCTAGCATTTGTCACTCAAAATTATCACTCTTATTGAATCAGATAACATTTTGTTCATCTCCCATTGCCAAGGCTAGCATTACTACCACTCTTAGCCATGGCCTCCTTACTGTGGCCTAAAGCACTAACTTTTGAGGTCACTAAATTATTTTATGTGCTATAGGAACTCTCCCCAACATCACCCAAATTCTCCTATTTATCATCACTTAAAATAGGGGTAACTAGAAAATATTCAATATGGCTTCCAAGAATTCCTTCAAACTTGTGCACTATTTTCCCTGTACCAATGCTAATTTCATCATGCTCATGAAGAAGATATTCAAAATTGTGATTACTCTCTTCAAACTTTTTATGTGCTCCTTTATTCATTTTTCATCCCAAAATTGTGGAAATGCATCCATAAAAATTGACATTACCTGGGCCATAACCTTTGTATTAGGATCCTACAAAGGCTCTGTAAATGCCACCTTGGTAGTTATATCACCCCCATAAATAACATCTGGCTTATTCTTTGCCTTCAATTCACTGCTACATAAAACTCTGACACATAACCTTTCTACCTTTGGTGGAAGTTTTAACCCTATACACTTCCATTTCCATAGGCTATGGACCTTCAAATTCACATTATAATTTTCATATTGAATGTTGCATTATGATGTTGTACTTCCACTGAAAATCTCTACTCCATGAAATGTGTCAAAACCTTTTGAAACTTCTCTTGTTAAGCTATCCACTGCGAACTTTAGGATTCTAACTACAATTTGAAAATTAAAATTTAAAATTACAAATGTTATGTTTCATCTCTACCAAAAATGTCTGCTCTTGCCTTTTCATTGTGGGCCTCTACGTGATATTGGAAATAAGACTTAGGATGAATTTAAAAAAATTTAATCTAGGGTTTTATTTTACAACTTTCCACTGACCCCTTTGAATTTATTCTCCCATGTGGACCTTAGACCATCTATGTGGGATCCTTTTTGATGGGACCTATGTCATAGGATTTGGGGATCAAAATTTTGATTGCACATTATAATTTACAATTTAAAGTTTAAAATTAATGTTGTACTCCCACTCAGAATGTTTGCTTACTTTTTGTTTGAAAACTTCTACTACACTTTGGGTAATTAACTTCCACATTTACTTTTAAAACACATATCTCTACATGATTTTGAACCCTATGTGTAGTTTTACAATGCAGTGGATGGTGGATTTCCACTTGAAATTTACAAATTACAAGTCAAAATTGAAACATGATGTTATATTCTCCCCTCCTACTCTTTGACATCAGATTTTAGGCTCTTGATAGAAATTTGGAAATTAAACTTGCAATGCAATGTCTTTATCTTCCTCTTGAAGCTCCAAACCATTCTCTTGCAAGGGGAGTTTTAGACTTAGCATTTCTTATAACTTAGGCACATTTTTATTCATCTTGAATTAATTCCACCATGGACCCTGTAACCAAAACGTGCTAAAAGACATGAAAATATTTAAGCATTAGTGACATTGAATCTCATGGGGTTTGCACAAAACAATTGTATAAGTGGATATTTAAGCTATGAATGAACACTTCTTATGGAATTTATCTTGAGAAAGGGCAAAAATTACTCAATTAGATTTGGGCACTAACAAAGAGGATTTTAAGATAGATGTAGATTCCTTCTTGTTCCTTGGGTTAAAGCTTATATCCCTAAATCTAAGAGGGAGCTCAGACTTTGGTGGGTAAAAAAATGAACAAAGCCCTCATTAATAAATTGGGTTAGAAATTCAAGAAGGAGGACAACCACTAAACCCAAATTCTTAAGGCTAAGTATCTGAAAGGTATAAATGAGGATAGTTTCCTCCAGGAGGAAGGACCTAGAGATGGATCTACCTTTTGGAAAGCCATATCTAGTTGCAAGAGTATTTTTTAGAAAGGTAACAAATGGTGGGTTGGTAAGGAGGAGAAGGTTGAGTTCTAGGATGACCAATGGATCTTCTAGTCCCCCTTTATTGCTAAGGCCCCCTAAAACAACCTCAACTTAACTTTCAAAACACCTTGGGGAATAAAGGTCAAATATTATTGGTCTTTTATGGATGGCATCAACTCTTGGAAAATTCTACATATGAAATCTGATAATGTAGAAGCCCTTTAGGTGATCCAAGTCCTTAATGATAAACTTCAAAAAATTTACATTTGGCTTACAAATGATAGTGGGGATTTTTCGATGAAATCATGGTATCTTTTAGATCTAGATTCAAATGAGGATCAATATTACTATAGACCTCCTTGGATCAAACATATCACTCTTGATGTCAACATATTTTTTTGGTTGGATACTCAAGCCAAAATTTTAACTACTAACATTTTGGGTTAAGTGTGGGTTGACAATACCAAATAAGTGATCCCTTTACAAATCATCTAAGGAATCAGTTCATCACATTTTCCTAGATTATCCTTTTGGTTCTAAAATATTGGAGTTACTCCTTCATAATTTTAATGTGTCTTGGGTCAGACCCAATTCCATTCTAGACCTAATAACCCAATGGAATCCACCTTGGAAGCTACCTTCCCTTTCCTTCTTATATCACCTCGCTCTTCCCCATTAGTTATGGGAAGTTTGGAAAGATAGGAATGAATGTATTTTCACAATTCTATTTTCCTTAGACTATGTTTAGCAATCATAGAGAACTAGAAGGCCTTTTCTCCCAAAGATAAGGATACTAGTTCGAAGGATGAACTCTCAATATTCCATAACTAGAGCATAAACCAAGAGGTTGTTATTTTTAGGTCAAAATATAACAGGAGTTAAACCAAATGGTCTAAACCCTTAAGGGGATGAATGAAGTTTAATTTCTATGGGGCCTCAAAGGGTAACCTAGGTAATGTAGGGGGTTTATTAGGGACTTTGAATGGGTGAAAGTGGTTGATTTTTTAGGTCCCCTAGGGTTCTAGATAAACCATATGGTAGAGGAGAAAGAAACACTCTAGGTAATTAAACTCAGAACTCAGTCGAAGATAGAAAAGCTAATGATCTAAGGGGATTATTTCAATATTATAAATGCATTTTCAAGAAAATTAATCCCTTCTCATACTGCCAAATAGGTTATCGATGATGTTAAAAGTCTCTTAAACTTATTTAGAGAGATATCAATTGGTCATATATTTAGAAAAGGAAATATGGTTGTAGATGGATTTGCTAACCTAGGGGTTGGGAATCCCTCACTCATTGTGTGGCATGATAATACTAGCTTCCCCCCACTTAGTTGATGCAATCTATAATGATAACATCATATTTTAAGCTAAATTTTATTTTGTCACATGTGGGAGCTTTTATTTTGAATAAGAAAGATTTATATCCCACTCTGTCTAATGTTTACACAACCCAAGGATAGGACTTAACAACCAGTGTCCAAAGGACAAAGTGTGACACCAGCTCATGTATCCTTTATTTCAAAGCCTAAGCTTTCTTTGTGAGGGAATTTAAGTATATAAATCTATTTCAAAACCATTTAAGGGTAAAATAAGTCAACATGGGTAGGGATAAAGACAAATTAGAGCCTATCTCATGCAATGAAGTCCAAGAAAACCTAAGAGTATGGTAGAGATTTTAGAAAGGTGGGATTTTAGAATTCATGCAATGAATTATTTACATGATGCTAAGATGGCCAAGGAATTTTCCATTACTTGGAATAAATGACTGATTTAAATGTGTGGGCTGAAGACTTTGATTATAAAAGAACTGATCAGAGTAGTTATGAGTATGAGTTGTGAAGGTGTAAAGGCCTTCAAGGACAAAACTAGGAAACTTGATTTGATGTATACCTTCTTCAAAAATGACATCATCTAAAAACTAAGAAAAAAAGGATTCCCAAGGTAGAACCTATCCAAACGGTGTCCTGAAGTATGTCTCTAGATTATGAATTATGTCACCCTTGAAGATAAGTTCACACTAATTTTATTGTACCACTTCCTATTGTTGAAACATTTTAGAGGGGAAAAAATCAGTCTTTGATACTTTCTGTTGAAGTTTCTAAAAATCACAACTTTAGCATTTTAAATAAACCAAGAAAATAACATTATCCATTAAGAACTAATTTTACTCCTAGTAAAAAAAGGGGGAATTTTGAGGGGGAGTGAGATGCAACCAATCCCAAGTTATAAGGATGGTAATTTAGAGGTAGAATCTGGTAACCTAGAGGAGGATATGATGGACTATCTCTCTAAAAACCCCAAGGTTAACTCCCCCTTAACTAGATTAGAACATGATCAGAGCCATCTTTACACCAAGACTAGAAAATATAAGGCAATAATCCATTTGGCCACAAGGGGATAAGAAACATAAATCAACCATTATAACCTAGTCTAAGAAAGATAGAAAGGAGGAAAAGTGTGACCTAGAGGATCCCTCCTAGGACCATAAGAGGAAATTAATATATTTTGATGATAAATTACAAGAAATAGGTCAATCTATGGTTGAATTGATGGAGGAATGGAACACTATGAGAGCTGAGAGTGATAATTTCATGATGGATTCAGATAACCTTAGAACTGGGAAAGGGGGAAATTGGCTAAAGAAGAAGTCAAGACCCCCTTGAAGGATAAATTAGTAGGTGAAATTTCCACACAACCCCCACCAAAGTTTAACACTAGTTATAACAGAATTGAAGCTGCATAGAAGACCTAAAAAGATAAGAATGACACCATGAATTTAAACAAAAAAGGTCTAAAAGGAGTGGCTAAAGGCCCAAGTAAGTGTACTAGGGGAAGAATATCAAAATAAATGATGAAGGATAACATAAACAAGCTAGAACATGCTACACTCAAGGAACATGTTGACTCTGAGGAGTCTTTTAATTAAGTTTTTACTACTCTTCATGGTTTCCTAGCTTTATCTCTTGCCTATTGTTTTGCTTTAGTAGAATGTTATTGGTAGTTTCATTGATGTCTCTTTTTGTTTTTTAGTTTGGTGGATTGTTTGCTTCATGAATGATTTCTACTAATTTTTGTTATACTTTATGGTTGTAGGAGCCTTGTAAAACTTGATTTTACCTTATCAAATAAAAAATTACCCAAATTATTTTAAATTTAGATATCCTTGAGGACATGATATTTTTAGGATGTCACAAAGGGAGAATGAACTCTTCAAAGATAGTATGGAGAGATTTAAATTTAGTATGCAAAGGACCAAATAAAATAAGATAGTTATTGAGTCCCTCAATCAAGCTTGCATATCTAAGATCCAACTAAGATAATTTCATTGAAGTAATGGACTTGATTAGAGGAGTAGATGTCTCATAGCTCACTTATGAGGAAATTTGTACCATCTCTTAGAACCTTTCAAGATCACCGAAGAATAGAAATAAAAATTATAGAGAAATGCATTCATCATCAAAGTTGTAAAATGGAGTCATGAGATTAGATATTAGTAATTTTATATAATACATGAAATTGGATATCATCAACAACATCGCCATGCATATTGACACCCTACATTCAATAACAAAATGAGGAAAAGTAGAGAAAACATTGATAGTCTATTGTATAGACTGGTATAAGAATAAGGCTAATTGTAGATGTGATGTTGCTTGGGCAAGGGGTTCTAGCATAAAAAAGGAGAGACAATCTAAACATGAAACTCAAGTAAATGAATATGAAGGTGAACAACTCTTATTTGTATCCCAAAGAAGACTTTGGCCACAAAGACAATAAAATGAAGGTATGCCTTATGAAATTTTGTCTTTTAATCATTATTTTACTAACCAAATACATGTTGACCCTCCTAATAATTATTATACATATAATGTTCGGAATAAAATTCAACAATATTACAAAAAATCTAAAACTTTTCCCCAATAGTACAAAAAGTCATAAGTATAGTGGAAATAATAATAAGGCCAAAAATGGTAGCCACAATCCCAAAACCAATAATTGGAATAACCTCCTGAATGGAAACTACCATAGAGGGGATATCAACCTTAGAAACAAAAAATTCTAGTCTAAAATATGAATAAAAAACCCAAAAGGTTTCACTTCCTTAGAATATTATAGAGAGTTTAACACTATTACCTAAAAGGACTACTTTCATATACCATTCATTGATCAAGTTTTAGATACACTTTCTAGGAATGAATACCTTTATTTCCTTGATGGTTTCAAATATTATAACCAAATCAGAATAGTGCCTAAGGATCAATAAAAAACCACATTCACATGCCAAATGATAAACTATGCTTACAATGTCTATTATTTGTTCAGATTAAAATAAACCCACCTTTGACTGGTGTGGAATCTAGGCTAGGCAAAATTAAAGGCCTGAGTCTCATTTCTAGTAGATGCTAGGAACCAATAGAGGAACAACAAGCTAGAAAATAAAATTAACAACCAAAGAGAGAAAAAAATACCATCTAGGTCAATAGTTAGACCATTAACCAAAATTTGATAAAAATAGGGAAAAACCATCTAGATCACATGATAAGAAAGGCCTAGGGATTCATAAACCAAATAAAGTAGGATCAGGAGAATAAAGGAAAGCTTAAAAGAAGGAAAGAAAAACTTGCAGGGTCCCCCATGTAACCCAAACCAAACAATACATGCCAAAATAAAATAAAAAAAACAACTCTAATTCTATAAAAGTAGGTAAAAGGAATCAATAAACAACATATGAGTGCTTAGATTCTCTAAAAATGCAAAAATGGATAAGACCAACATCTACCTGGTCAAAAGGAATCAAAACCATCCTCAAATTATCTCGAAGAAAATGATTCAGAAGGTTGAGGGGGCTGAGTGGGAATCCCTAAGATCCCAAGTCATAAAATCATAATAGACCCTTGGATTTACTAGTATATTTATACAACTATTACCTTATCTGAAGACATGGTCAAGGTTAAACTCCTAAAAAGAGGATAAAATGGTCCTAGCATCTGTAATCTCATTTTCAATGATCCAATAAGTCCTATAATTCCCTCTAAGATAATTTATGATGTTTAAAGATTTAGCTTCAATGGCTAACTTGAGAATACCTCTATCTCCTGCAACTTTGATACCCTAAAAGGCTGACCTAACTTATATAACATTATGAGCTTGCACACTCATTTTTCCAACATACGTGACCACCAAATTCCCATTACTATCTCTAATCACTCCCCCACCTCCCATTGTCCATAGATTACCTTTCAAGGTACCATCAAAGTTGAGTTTAAACCATCCTTTAGTTGGAGGGGTCCACTTGGTCAATTCTCAAGTGGAATTATTTCATAATTTAGAATCTTAAGAGAGATTGAGGTACTACAAATCAAGGATGACCAATCCCTTACCATCGATTACCTTAGTGTTTTTGGGAATCATAAGGGCCCAATTTTACTTAATATCCTTAACACTTTTTCCTTTAGTGACCCACCATAGAATATTTATCTCTAAAATTTTTGTGATTTCTTTCTTTCCAGATGTCCCAAAGAAAGTGTGGAAGAGTAAGATTTTAGATTAAATTTAAGGCACTATTATTCCAAGGTGGGTTCCATTATAGAAAAAGGTCCCAAAGGGATTTAGACAAGACCCAAGTAATTTTGATAGAGCACATAATCCAATGCTAGATTGAAGCAGAATAAGCACACTCTAGAAAGATGTGATTGATAGATTATTCCTCCCTCATGCATAAACTAAATCTATTGGGCACTTAGAATCCCCTAATATTTAGATTATAAATGGTGATAAATTTTCCTTAATAAGCCAACCAAGAAAAAATTCCAAATTTATGTATCAAAATTTTATCCCAAAATTTCAACCAACAAGGGTCATGTTCTAGAAGATCATGATCCACAATGAAGCCATATTTAATAGTGTAGTCACCCATGGGATATGGTTACCAAATAATCTTATCCTCTTTGGGGAAGAAACTGATATGAATTTTAGAAAACTTAGAATTTAAAATATCTAAGAACCTGTTTTGGTCCTTAGTCACATCCAGAAATAGAAGTTACTTCTAGCTTGGAGTGAGTCATCCAAAGACAAATAGTTCTTGAATTTAACCCTAGCCAAGGATTTAATTAATTTAATTAAGGATTTTCTATCAACAATAATGGAGAGAGGGAAGTTAAATCTAGGGATCCTCCAAAAAATTAATAGTTCTTCCATTGACGACAATCCATTTGTATCCCTTGAAAATATGGTCTCTTATTTTAATCACCACTTTCCAAAAGATGGATCCTTGATTAGGGACATACTACTTTAAAAAATAATCAACATCTCTATTGGTAATATATTTACCTTTGATTACCTTGTTTTAGCTATTATCTTCTTTCATGATCCTCCAATCTTGCTTAGCCAAAAGGGTTGGGTTCATACCTTTGGCATGTTGCAACCCCAATCCCTCTTTACTTTTAGGTTTGTATACCTTGTCCCAAGAAACAAAGTGGACTCTCTCTAGCTGCTTCTTTCCTGACCAAAGAAATATTCTTTTGATTTGTCCATTATTTGTTTTATTATCTAAAGATGTTGATTTTTTATGGACTAATGTGTGTTAGGAAAAAATTTAGTTTTTAAAGGACATTCTAGTGCCAACACCTATCTTTTGAGGAAAATATTAGAAAATCCCTTTCCATAACCATATACATGAATCTGATATTCAAATAGGGGTTGTCTTTGGTAAAAAATATGGAAATTTTAACTACACCATATAATTCATCAAAAAGAACCTTTCTAGCACTTAGCTCAACTATATAGTAACTAAAAATATAATTTATTATTGTTTTACTATACAAACAATTTTCCATTATATTACTAAATACCATTTTTTGTGCACAATGGCTATTTGGTTATAAGATATCTAATAAACAAACCAATACTTAATGGCAGGATTATTAGATGGTTATTAGTACTACAAGAATTTGGCATTACCATCCTAAATAAGCCTTGAAAAAATAATGTAGTTCATAATTGCTAGAAAAGGTTCCTAGAATTCCTTTAGAACATACTACTATAGGGATAACTTACACATAAAGCGATAAAAGTAAACAATAAACATCAATTCAGACTGAATATATTCATTAACTGGAAAAACAAATATTGTTTATGCTAAAAACCATAGACTTAACAAAATCAAAATAATTGACATAACTATATGTTTAATAGATTAAATAAAATAGAGTATTCACTATGCATAGAACAATGATAAAAGATACATAGAAAATAATTTCAAAATCATATCCAAATACAATTGAGCACTATATATAGAGTTTTACAAAGAATTGTCACTTTATATTCTAGCCTTTTGCTATGCCTAAAGGAAGGACTCTTCACATTCTAAAGTCTATTACTATGTTCACAAAGGTCGAATACATACAAAAGTTTATGCAAAATAAAAAATAGTACAATTTTCACATGTGTCCATTAATTATACTTTGTTATTTTAGTAGCACTATTCTACTCCCAACACTTTCTTAGAATTAAGAAGTTGTCTTATCCTGATACAAAGTCACAACAAGGTATCCTAATCTAAAGCTTGAACTAAGGAAATAAACTAGAAATAATAGTTATGTAGACACCCATTTTAGTACAATTACACATTACTAATCTTATTATATGTATATACCTCTTTACTACGAATTAAATATCTAGTGATGAAATCTTTCAAGGACCTCTTTGATTCCATCTTATTTCACTCAATTTACCTACCCCTTTGGCCTATGTGCTATGTTTTTTAATCCTCATCTAGTGTATACTAGAGACCCTTAATTTTTTTTAATTAATGAATGTTGTTTTCCCCTATATGCTTACAATGGTCATGGCCACTAGCATCAATTTTAGTATCTAAGCTTGACGTAACTTTCCAGTCTTATCTTTCTATCATTTATCATATATCTTTCATATTATGACCATTTTGTTAACCCTATTTTCCCATAATATGGTCATATTTTAGTGCACCATTAGGTTCTAATTAAAAATCAAAAGGTTCCTATATATACAAAGGCTATGGTCTATCTAACCTACCTTCCAATTTGATAAAGAAACTTTGTAATAATAAAGTATTGTCTATTTAAACTTATCAAACTAGAATAAAACACTATTTTAAATATTAAAATAGTTTAAAATTTCAAATATAGTATTGTATCACTTATACCAAGGGTTACTAGGAAAAATAACCTATGTTCATACTATTTAAATTACACACACATGCATAGGAGGGAGAACTACATGTGAGTCTAAGTCCATCTTATGAGTATTGGCTATGTAGGCAACACTTAGAAATAATAGCATTTCTAGGGCTATCTTGACACTCATGCATTTTTACCAGGTTGTAATAAGTACAATGCAAAATAACTAGGGTTACTTATTTTCAAGATCTGGCACACAGGAAAACATAAATTGAAATAGAGAATGATTACATAGGGATAGTGAAAGTTGGATCTAAATTTAAAGTCACTCCTATGTATATCTCTCATTGGACACTAGCATCATATACAAACATAATCATTAACATTACTATCCTATAATGATGTAATTGTCTAAAGGTTAAAAATAGTCAAAACAAAGAAAAAATTAAATCCAAATCTCCAACAAAACCTTGTGATGACCCTTAGCCACTACCACAATCAAGAATAAAACATTAAATAAGATATGTTATCTTTTCCCCTTAGTTTCTCTATACTTACTATATTTATTTCACATGCTAGATTACATAAATATGTATTATTAACTATATTTTAGTGTAGATATTATTAGGGATGCTACGGATCTACTGGTTCATGGAAGTGCACCAGAATAAAGTGAGACATGATTTTCACAAAGGCCAAATCTGGGTAAACTTAAACAGTTACAAATTATGAAAACACAAAGACTAATTTTCACATAACAAAGTTAAGATCCAACTCAATACATTCAAAATTAGATAAGCTAAAGGAAATACAAGTATAAATAGGAGTAGATGTAACTTCTCCATGAAAGGTGGTCAAGGATACCTCAAAATAGAGTGTAACTCCTCAGTTTAAGAATGGCTAGTCAATAGAGTAATTCCCATAATGAATGAGGTGTAAGATAACCATTATGACATATGACAAGTCAAAGTAACTCCTATGACTGCATCCTGAAGTAAGGCTATCCAAAAATGTAATAACTACAAATGACATGAAATATCTGAGTAGGAAAAATACAATAAAATGTAAGAAAAAATATCCTATACTAACACCCATATAAACATAGCTTAGGTAGGTGATGATACAAAAATGGGTCCTAATAACTAGGCCTAATCAGGTACCCATGCACAATGCAATCCCTCATATATAGAGAATATAAAACCCAATGGAAAAAAATCCTCTCAAAAGAGAGAAATGAAGTGAAGAGGCTAGAATTCCCCCTTGAAGATGATGAAGATATCAAAGTGGACTGCACCCCAAGAAGAGCTTATAGATGAGTGAAATTACTCTCAGTGAAGGGTTTAGTGAAGATATCAACAACTTACTCTAAAGACTTGAAAAATCTCAAGTCGATGACCTGACCATGAATAAGCTCTCAAATAAAATACATGTGAATCTCAATGTGTTTGGTCTGTTGGTGTTGAACTATATTCTTGCATATCTGTATAGTACTCTAGTTATCACAATAGATGACAATGGGATGATCGATAGGTATGCCAAACTAAGATAGAATCCCTTAAATATAAATATCCTTAGTAGCTACACTAATAGATTCCTTGTACTCTACCTCTATGGATGATATAGCAATAGCATTTTTTTTCTTGTTAGGCCAACTGATAGGGCCAAAACCCAAATAAAAACTATAACTTGAAGTGGACTTACAATTCTGAGTATCATCAACCCAATCTAAATCTAAATATCTAACCAAGACAAACTCTATGCCAAATTTGTACTAAATCCCAAATCTATAAGATCCTTGAATATAGTGCAAGATCCTCTTAGTTGCTTTTTAGTGTAGCTCATGGGGCTCTTGTATGAATCATGAAATAATCCTAATTGTGTATGAAATGTCAAGTCTAGTATGAGTCAGATAAATGAGGCTACCAACAAGTTGTTGATATCAAGTGGCATCAACTAAAGGTGTACAATAGTCAATCTTAAGTTTGAATCTTGATATAAAGGGAATTAGAGATGGCTTATAATTAGCCATGTGAAACTACACCAAAATATTGAGAGCATATTTGGGCTATGCAAGTGAAATCCTTGATGATATCTCAATGCTAAGGAAGTAATGCAAAAGACCTAAGTTTATCATGTCAAATCTATTATGTAGAGATATATTCACCACCATAATAGATGATGAAGAACTCACAATGATTAAAATATCATGAACATAAAGGATCAATATTAGTAAAGAATCATCCTACTGTAAGAGGTATACATTAGGGTCTGAATGATACCTTGTGAAACTTGAAGTAGGGAAGAAGGAATCCATCTTGGCATACCAAGCCAAAGGGGTCTATTTGAGGCCATAGATAGATTTATAAAGTTTAAAAACTAAGGATGAATCCTACACAAACCTATATGGATGATCCATGTATATCTCCCCCTCAAAGTATTCATGAAGAAAGGCACTCTTCACATCCATATGATACACATCCCAACCATATGTTATGGCTAAAGCTAGTGTGAGTTGGATTGAAGTCATATTTACAATGGGTGAAAAGGTATTTGAGTAATCAATGCCAACTACATGTGAAAAACCTTTGGTGACTAATTGTGCCTTGTTCTTATCGACCAACCCATCTGCTACAAACTTGTTTCAATACATCCAATGATATCAAACCATCTTGCTTCCTTTAGGAAGTGAAGTCAAATCTCAAGTGTGATTGCTAATCAAGGAATCATATTCCTCATCCATGGCTCTATCCCACTCAGTTATGCTTTATTACTCTCTAAAAGTATATGGATTAGTCATGGAAGAAAATAAGGTATGTGGTCTACTCTGAAAGTCTACCCAAGTACATCTATCATCATCTAGATCACCTACCCAAGTGTCTGCACTCTGAAGCATCTACCTAGCACAAAGAGGGCCTAAAATGAGTGAGTCAAGTGATGAATCTTCATCTTATGATGCATGATTAGAAGTGGATGAGTATGAATCCCCATCACTTTGATCACTATCAAACTTACTGTTAGATTTGGAAGAAGAAGAAGCCTCTACCTCAGGAACTTGCTGTGAATAATTTCAATCCTTAGATTCCTCATCCAAACTGAGTAAAATTGATGTAGAAGGAGAAATGTCTAGTAAAAAGTTAGTGAGACTCTCCTAAAACCTAACATTTCTCTCAAATAACAACTGATGAGTTGTAAGGTGGATAAGCCTATAACCCTTGACCCCATTTAGATACCCAATAAAGATGCAAGGTTTGGATTGAGCCTCCATAAATTTACATTTCTTTTTGGGAATGCATGATATCGTTGATGATTTAAAGACCCTAAAATGTTTCACCTTTAGTTTCATATTATACCAAGCTTCAAAAGGAGTGGTGTCCTCTAGAGCTTTGTGAGGAACCTAGTTCTAAATGTATCATGCAAAATTGATGGCCTCTACCTAGAATTGTGGAGCTAATAATCTAGATTAAATCATATAGTTTACCATCTTCTTCAAGGATTTATTCTTGTATTCTACTACACCATTATGTTGAGGAGTGTATGGTACTATCTTCTAAAGATAAATCCCCTTTATGATACAAAACTACTCAAATATATGGTTGATATACTCCTGCCATTGTCTATCTAAAGATTTTTGATGCACTTTCTAGAATGCTTCTTAGCAAGAGCCTTGAAGTCTCAAAAATTATTGAACACTTAAGAATTTTGTCTAATAAATTAGACCCATGTGTATTTGAAAAATTCATCAATGAAGGTGAGGACATATCTAGCTCTGATAAAAGAAAGAAGGAGAAACTGTCCCGTGACATCACTGTGAATCAACTCAAGAGGTATTGAAGCTCTCTTAGATTTTCCTTTATCAAATTTATCTTTGAGATGGCATAACCCTCACAAAGTCCCTTAGAGAACTTAACTCTAGGCAAGTTGGTAACCATGTCCTGTTGACTCAACTACTCAAGATAACAATAGTTAAGATGTCCAAACCACTAATTTCATAGCTTGCTAACTCCATATAAATGGGTATGCAATGTGATAGGAGAAAATTTTGGAGAAAAATGGGAGGTGCATAGCTTGGAATGGTGGTTATCCCTCCCTAATACAACTATAGTGTCACTATGTATCTATCTAATCTCAATGGAATTTGTTGTGAACTCGACTCTCATGCCCTACCCTATGTGAGTAATCTAATATATTTAAAGGAGATTAGATGATAGTGAAGGTACACTTAAAAAATTTGTGAATGCTCCACCTTAAACTTAATTAGACCCTCTCCCTGCAACTACTACTAGAGTTTCATCACCTAAAGTGATAAAGGACATGCTATAGGGCTCTAAGTCAAGAAACTCAACCTCTGATGAACCCATATGGTGTGAAGCACTAGAGTCTATAACCGAGGATGAAGTAGATGTAGAAACCACTGTAACTAAATATTTTTCCTTAATTTTATCTTTCCCTTTTTCCTTTGCCTTAGAGGATTCTTTGACTGATGAATATTTTTTGATGGACTCAAGGACCCCTATAATGTTAATTTCTAAGAGATGTGTAAGGTGGTCTATCTATTTTTTCATGCACTTGTGCTCATTGTGCCCATTCCTCTTACAATATGAGCACTTAAACTTCTCTTTCTTAGTTTCCCTTTGGAGGAGGAGGTTTTAGTGCTAGTTTTTATAGTGGTTATATGTTCTTTATTCTTCTCTGGATCCTTACTCTTTTGTTTCTTATCCTTGCTACTAGAGGCTTTTTGTTTCCCAATCTCAAAAATGAGGGCTGAAGGTTTGGAAGACTTGAGGGTTCCCATCTAGATCAAATTATCTTGTTCCTTATTCAAATCTATAATGAAGTCATCTAAGGATGGAATTTTATAGTTAGCTCCTATGGCTCTCTTGGTAGCATAAATATATAGTAATAAAGTCCTAATTTTACAAGCACAGAAAGAACTAACTGCTCATATTTATTTTCAATTTCACACTCTTTTAACTACAATCTAAGTGACTTAAACTTAGTGAATAATTCCTCTAATGTGTCAAAGTTTCTAGGGTTCATACTAATTAGCTCAATCTCAAGATCATGACCCCTCATGGTGTAAACTTTCTAAAACAAGTTTTCTAGGGTGTCCCATACTTCTTTAGGAGATTTGGCCAACTCTACGTGGAATAGGAGTTCTGAAAACACTGAAAGACATAACATTATAAAGCCTTTATCACATTTATTAAACCATTTTATATTATTTTCCTCAATTGTGGGCTCAATTTGTACCCCCATAGTTATGCAAAGCAACCCTTTACTCCTAAGAACCATTGCAATCTTACTTTTCCATTTATGGTAGTTGAAGGGTGTGAGTGTATTAACAATGCTAAGATCCATTTTATAATGAAGATTAATGTGTTGTTTTTTGTTGTTTTAAAAATAAAATGTTTGAAAAAAGATAATTTTGTAGAACATAATCATAACCACAATGCAACCCTCCTGAAACTATGATAGGTAACCCCCAAATTTTAGTAGTTTATAATTCAATGCATTTTATAATGAAAACGAGATATCTATGTGTGAAATTTGAAAATAAATGCTTTTAAAAAAGATGGCACTAAATTTTGAGCTACCATTTATAAGATATTAATGAAATAAATTCCCATCAATAGCCCATTTTTAATAAAAATTGCACTAAATGATTAAAAAATCACCCTTGAGTGAGGTGAAATGTGCATGCCAACTACTTATTAGAACTATCTTAGAGTCAAGAATAAAGTGTTTTGGTCTTTTGAGGGGGATTCAACCTCCTTCCAATTTGGGCCTCAACTTCATCTTCATCAAGTAGAGATACAAGTTTTAAAAAGGCTCAAAAGTTGCTCTCTTTTAAATATTTCAAATGATTTGATTTTCAATCACAATAAATGAGGTAATATAGAATGTTAAGACATTAACAACATAAAATTTATGAAGATAAAATACCAATGTGAAAAGGAGGCTGAGCATGGGCCCACCAAGGAGAAAAAGTGTCAAACATGAGATGCCAAAGTGAAATTTCAACTTAGAAATTAGATCTAATTTCCAACGCCCAACTGTCTTCACATTCCAACACAACTCAAAGATCTTCAATGCCAAGAAACACACATGCTAGAAAAAATAGAACAAAAAATGACATCAAGCTTTGAATAAAGTGCCAAGTTACTAGAAAGGATGCCAAAACTAGTCGAGTCAGATTTCAATGCAAAGAGTAGTAGAATTTTCAATGCCTCCTTTCAAAAGGTAATGCCAAGTGGATGACACTGATCCTCTACACTTAAAAATGCAACTTAGATACACAAGGATCCAATGCAATAGATCATATCAAAAGAAAACATAAAATAGATCAACAAGGTCAACACAACAACAAGATATATGATGTCAAGCTACAAAATTTCAATGTTACAAATAGAAAATAATGATTCCAAGCTCCAAATTCTTGCATATTAACACACTATTTCTCCTTGTAAAAAAATTCAATGCTTCTCAACCATTCCAATGCCAAGCTAGAATAACATATCTTTTTAGCATGGATAATAAAGAGCCAAAAAACAATTATTGGAAAATATTTTATTACATAATGAATTAATCTAAAATGAAAAATTAATTGTAGCAATGAATCTAGACACTAGCGATACCAACTTGGCTCTGATACCATATCGAGGATTTCAAGGATCTGATAGTTCATGGAAGTGCATCGAAATGAAGTGAGACACAATTTGCACAAAGGATAAATATGGGAAAACTCAAACAACTACAAATTATGAAAACACAAACTAATTTTCACACAAAAAAGTTAATCTCCAACTTAATACATTCAAAATTAGATAATCTGAAGGAAATACAAGTACAAATAGGAGTGGATGTAACTCCTCCATGAAAGGAAATCAAATATGCCTCAAAATAAAGTGTAACTCCCTGGTCTAAGAATAGCTAGTCAACAAAGTAACTCCCATAATGAATTAGGCATAAGATAACTGCTATGAAATATGATAGGTCAAATTAACTCTTATGACTGCACATCTAAGCAAGACTATCCACAAATGTAGGAAATTCAAATGACATGGAATATCTGAGCAGGAAAAATATAATAAAATACAAAAAAAAAAATCATACACTAATAGATCTAAATATTTTCATTCCTTTCAAACATCTTTATTTTCTAGGGTATTATCTTGAAAAAACTCCTAAAGCACATAAAACATTTGGTAAACCTGACCTCTGTTTATTGAACTAAAAACCTAATTTATATATATGGGTTTTTACCTTCATTCAAATTTTATTTTAAATTTTTGTATTTATATTTTAGATCTAATTTGTGCTTATGTAGGCTTAGTTAAGGAATGTTAAATATTATTATTGATTTGGCACTCCTATTTGTGCTTTTGAAATTTTTCTTAAAGGCTCAACTCATTATGGATTCCCTAATTTATGGTCATCCAAAAGACCCTCAACTAAAAAAGCCTCATCCTTTTGATACTTTTTTTAATGCACCTGATGATCAATGCATTTGATATGAGGATCTTATAGAACATCAAAAATGGGATCAAACCCTTTCCTTTCCTTATAACTATGACAATGAAAGAACAAATGATGCAAATGCAAATCTAAATGACCAAGCTAGTGATAATTATATTTATTATTATGGACATGAATTTAATAATATTCCTCTTGGATATGTTGAACATAATTCCCGTTCTTTTATTTATAACTATGAAGAGTCTCAAGAACCAACAAACATGAAAAATGATACTATTCCTAATGTTGAAAACCTAGTTATTTCATCTCCACCTTCTTTGGTTATATTAAAAATTGAATGTGAACTTTCCCCTTCTAATGTTGAAAAAGTCAAGGAGGTTGAATTTTCCTCAAATTTATCTCATAATGAAAATATTAATGAAATTAAGTGTGTGACTTCACTTTAAAATAATACTAGTGTTTAAAAGCCCATGTCTTCTTTGCATGACTAAAACACACCCAGTCCAAGTTGTTCTTCCCCTCCAGTATGTAATAATGAAAATACATGTCTTATCTCTCACCATTTCTTAATTGAATAGAAAAATGAGAGTTCCAATGAACATATTAAGGAAACACTTACAAAGCTTACATTTTTGGGGACACACAAAAAGTTCAAAGTTTGCTTGATGTTTCTCGTTTAAAGGCTAAATCATATAATTCTAAGAAACCCAATAGTAGCATTTCATTCTCTCTTCCTTTGTTGAGTATAAATGAAAGTGACAGTTCCTCCTCCCCCCAACACCCCCCCCTCCCTACCCTCCACTCATGCATTTGTAAATGAAGTTCCAAATGTCCCTTTTTCTCCCTCTTTTGCATTTTTGGATAAACAAGAGCAAATGACTACAAATGAAATTATTTCACAAATTCCTATTGAAAGTAACCAAATTCTAAGTGAAGTAGCATCTTATAATATAAATGGCATTATACTTCATGATATCCAACATGATGTACTTACCTCTTTAACCATGGGTGCTCCTTTACCAAATGTTGCAAACCCATGTGATGATTTCCTCTTAAGAGTGATACATATCCCACCATTCCTATGTTTCATGTGAAGGGTATTTTATAACCTCTAACACAAAATTCAACCTCCCCTCATGATATGTTATCTATTATGATCACAATGGGATATTTTCAACTACAATTCAATACTCTTAAGTTACAAGTTTATTCTCATGAGGCTCTTTTTGATGAGAATAAATTACTAAGACAACCTATTTCTCGACATGTGTTTGAATATACTTATGCATATAATTTTATCATGCCTAATTTATCATTATTATATGGTCAATGGTACTCTATTATTAATTTAAAATAATATATACAAACCTTTGGATATTAGGCCCAAAATGGAAGCTTGTCATTAAAATATTTACATCACATTTTAACAAAAAGGGCTTTGGATTAGTTTTACAACTTGCCATATGGTTCCTTATTAATTAAAAAATAGCTTTAGGATGTGTTCATATCACATTTTCAATGATTTACCTTACCTAATTTATCATTGAAACATTTAAAAACTCAAAATGAGAATGAATCTATACATGACCATGTTATTTGATTTAAAGATGCTTTATATTCTTTAAACTTTACACCCTTAGATTTGTAAGGATAATTTCTATTTAGTAGGGGTATTCTCAAGAGAGAACATTTAAAAATCCATTTGCTTCATTTGAGACTTTAATATTTGGATGTGCATAAATATGCATGTGCTCTAACTAATACACAAACTCACCTATTTTTCCATCAACAACCAAACATGCTAAGACTCATTTTTCAAGGGCATCTAAACAAGTTACGAAGGATCATGAACCACTTCAAAAATATTCTATATAAGAACTATTACCTACAAAATAACATAAAAATAAATTATTAAACAAAGGAAAGGAATATGTTTTTCAAGTACCTCCCACATTTAGACCAAATAACACCATGAAACGCTAACCTTTTCAATTTGATTGGTACCAAGATAGATGACATGATATATTATGAACTTTGTTGGATAAATGATTTGATCAAAATCCCTCATAACTCTCATTACCCACATTAAATTTTATAAGGTAAAAGGACACCACTTTTTAACTTATCATGGTATTAATGGTCATAAAGATAATGAGTTTTTTCCTTTGAGCAAAAGCTTACATAGTTAGTAGATCATGGAATTATTGCATTTAAAAGGAGGAATATATAACGCATTCACATACTTCTTCTAGAGGCCTATCTAATAGGGTCAAGCCATCCCATGTTGATCTTATAAGGAAAACATGGTACATCAACCTTTGCAGAAGATGCCCATTGAATTCCTTCTCCTAGTGTGCTTTCTACTAAGATTGATCACTCCCACACTGATCCTACCAAGGAACCATTGGTTAATCATGTATTGGATAGAAAAACACATGTAGGGGATGTACCTACACAATAAATTTGGGTTCATAAATAATATCCTATAGATTCACCATTTATGCCTATAATTACACCATTTATGCCTACAATTACACCATTTATGCCTACAATTACATTAGGGTTAACTATAAAATAAAAAATAATAGTTACTTTACCATATGATCATTAAAATAAAACATTCTTATTTCCCACAGGTTCCATTACATACGATGAGTACTTTATTGTTTAAATCATACAATTATTTCATTAAATTGAAATATTTATTATATATTTTACCATAATCATAACATACACCATGAAATTCAAATACAATTAACAAATCATATAATGATCGATAGAGAATAAAGCAGTGCAAATATATTAGATACCAAATCAAATCCATGTGAACAATGTCATATACATATAAATTGATACAAATGTTTTACAAATAAACATATCAATCATAAGTACGGACCATATCCACATGGGTATACTTCTCATCACTATCAATATCCATAAATATAACACCTCTATAGGTGAATGCATTAGGATTAAACTATGGGCCTCGTGCACATGAAAGCACACATACTCTCTCCTCAAAAACACCTATATACCACATTGTCTTCTCATGTTCTGATCTCAAATAATCATATTAATCAATAAGTGTCTACATGATCTCAATAAAGCTAAGCTCTAAGATGTCCTATCTATCTTAGCATGTAAATATTCATGCTTTGTGGTTATTGTATGGTATGAAGCCACAACACTCACAACTAGATCAAATAATGGTGCATGTGCACCACTGATATCAAAAAAATTATGAATAAATCCATCTTTGGTTATGTCTATTGGAATTCTATGAGTAAGGACCTAAATCACCTGATCTACCATGATTGACCACTCTTAGTTTCCTGCACACAGTTTAGATAATACACTAGTTAATGTCATATTAAAACCCAATACTTTTATAGTAAAATCAAATACAAAAACTCAAAACTAAGATACTCACATGTGGCTCTAATGGATGCCTCATCAATCATTTTTGGTCTTGTTGGAGCATAATTTCCTTCATCACCACCTATCTCTCCACCACCACCTTATGCTATAAAAATGGCACTCAGAGCCAAAACTAAAAATAATAAAGAACATCGATACTTGACCCACCACTAAAAATGCATCATATACTACTAGGGGAACCATATGGTCTCATTCATTGCATAAGCATGGGGTTAAATATGTATTAGTGGTTATTAGCCTATCATGTGGCTTGTGACCTCTCCATATTGTGTAATTCCATGGATATGGTGATGAGGGAACACCTTGATCGATCCCAAACTATTATGTCATTAGATCATACTAAAATAACTCATACACTCTAGGAAATCAATTAATCAACCACATACTAATATGAACTCTCTATAACTCATGACTATCCTCAGGGCACCCAAAAAAAGCCCTATAAGGATGCCACATAATATGATTAGGAGAAATCATATCCAACATAGTCTGGTATTCCATCATGGTATGGAGTCTACCATGTGGGAATTCCCACCACTCAACAAACACCTATGGGTAAGCCCATGTAGGAAGGGGATCACCAACTAGATGCACTATTGTGATATGTTCATATGCCTAGACATATAACAAAGTCACCGTGCCAATACCACCACCATGGCTCTCTAATGTAAACCTATACAGATATATGTACAAATATGATTATATATTATGAGCCCAAGATTATCTAGTCCTATACAACTCAATATGATGAACTAACTAGTACATATGATAAAAAAATCCATCATATCCCACCCTCTATAGCTACAAATGATTATAGTAATACACAAATAAACTTCCACAATCGTAGAACATCACCATTGATAATGTTATCAATATGAATCATACTAATTGGATTTTCCCTAAGATCCCTCTAACTAGTAAAATATACATGAAACCTTTGAATATAGACATAACTACCATCATTGGTAACCTGCACCCTCTCACCCCTAATTGGCAACCAAAAGATCATATATACATCATCTAGGGTGACGATTATCTCATCAATAGGGAGCCAAAATGTATAGGTATTTAGGTTCCACCTCTCTACTAGAGTGGTAAGGAGGTGGATATCATATGTAACCTATGCCAAGTGGGACACATGCTACAATTCTACCTGATTAATAATGACCCAATTAGTCACTTCTAAACCCAACTCTATCAAATTCAAATAGTGTCGGTCATGTTAGAACTCTCAAATATGCACATACTTCTACAACCAAGAAAATAATAATATAAACTTGTCAGTGATCACATTTCATTATAAAAATACAAAAATATTAATAAAATAAGCACAAAATAAAAATATACTAAAGTTAAATGCTAGCATCCATGTAGGATAGTTGCATCAGATGATAACATCCATGTCAGACACATACATCAAAAAATAATATCCAAAAGTGAATGGTTATGTTTCCATCCTGATATAAGCATCCAAGACATTGATGTAAGAGTTTGAAATCCCATGGAAATCCCAAAAAAATTACCTCAAATGCAAATTTTCAAAAAAATAAAATTACCAATAAATTGTCAAACAACTACTTACCAGCTTAGAGTAATCTTGACCGCCTAGGGCACTTTGGAGCATATCAAATCACAAAGGATAAAGAGATCTCTCACATGGAATTATTATCTCAGAGTCAAAATTCATAAAGGTTCAAAATGAAAATTATTTCAAAATTCTATTCAAACCCACCTAATATACCACTTTGGCATAACTTCAAATGACCATATCTTAAGCCTCGATTATCCAAATGCAAAACCACAAGTTATGTTAGGATCTAGATAATGATTCCTTCCATATTATACCAAATTGGAAAAATTTCAAGCATTGTCAAAAATCACTAAAAGTTTTGCTACATAAATGTCTTACAACATTACTAAAATATTACCAAGTCAAAATTTATTAAACAAATTCTCTGTTATTCCTTTTATGAGGAGACCACCATAAGCACTATATTCTCTCCTCTCAAAAGGGGGCATATCAGTAGGGGTATGTTTATAAACATGCTCTACATAATCTAAACACACTTGGCACAACTCTCAAATTAAAATGAGGGCATGCTTTGGAATCATGTTCTTCATAATTATTCATTGTGTGGTACTTATATTAGCTTTCAAATTTAGTGGGGGCATGCCATATGGACATGGCTTCCATAAATTCATAGTTTTCAAACTACAGTGGGGGCATGCTTGGGAAGCATGTTCTCCAAAACTATTTAGTATCCAATATCTCCAATTTATAGCAGGGGCATGTTTTGAAAAACATGTCATCCACATTGGTACTTATTCTAGTTTTAGATTCCTTTGTACATAGTGGGGACATGCTTTGGAATCATGTTATCCATACTTATACAAATTTCTAAACTGGTAAGGCATACATAGTATATGATCTAGATTCATAATTATGGTAAAATTGTATACATTGGTACCATTTATTATACATACTTTCAACACGAGACATCCAAGGTGCATATGCTATGTAACATGTGACTAATATTGCAAAAATCCAAATTAGCTTCAAAATTTTAAAACTACTATGCAATGATACCCTAACATATTGATAACCTGATTGAGCATTTATAGACAATAATGAGCCTTAATCATCTATAACAGTTGGTTCTTTTTTGGTGTGATTGGATGGATTAAATAATCCAATCTCATCAATTTTTTTGGGGTGATATTTATTACATCACTCACCCTATACTGAGCTATACATATACATATATTTTTCACTAAGTTGTGCTCATTGGGAAACGATGATACCAATGGCTAAAGCTCTACTCTTATTATTATAGGTTGGGGGCATTATCAACTCCAAACTCTCCTTACTCTAAGTATAACACCACCATGGTGAAACATAATTTTAACACTTGTATACTCACTCATCTTCCTAAGTAGGAGATAGATGAGGTTGCAAATGCCCTGACTACTTATCCAATTTATATCACTCTAAACCTAGTTACTATGCAACACACACATGTGTACTCTATCCATACTCTTTAGTATTGCTTACATACAAATTATATATGCTAATTTATCTTTTTTGGCATATGATTGGTTACAATTAATGATCAAGGAAAAAATATTGAAATAACAACTTGAGCAAAGATAAGGTGTGTTGTCCACATCATGATATACATTTTATTTTCCTTTAAACTAGTAATTCCCATTTTTATTGCATTATTATATTAAAGGGGGGGTAAATGTAAACACCAATTTTGGTACAAGTACATATATTACTAGTCTACTTTTATGTATATACCTCTTTACTAAGAATTAGACATCTAGTGATAGTGTCTCAAAGACCTCTTCAATTCCATCTTATTTTACTTGGTTTACCTACCCCTTGAGCCTGTGTGATATGGTTTTTTATCCTCATCTAGTGTATACTAGAAATACTAACCTATTGTGCTTGTTATATAATTTTTTTTGGCCCCTATACACTTGCATCCATCCTGGACACTATCATCAATGTTAGTCTCCAGGCTCGATGTAACTATCTAGTCTTATTTTTTTATCTTTTGCTATATAATTTGCATTATAACTATTTTGTTATCCCTCTTTGCCCATCATATGGTTATATTTTCATACAACATTAGGTTCTAATTCAAATTCAAAATATTCTTATATATATAAAGGCTATGGTTTAACCAACCCACCTTCCAATTTGATAAGGCAACTTTGTAATAAGAAATTACTATCTATTTTAAGCTATAAAATTGCACTAAAACACTATTTTAAATATCTAAAGCATTTAAAAGGTCAAATACACCATTGCATCAATTGTACCAAGGGTTATGAGGAGAAATAAAATATATTCACATTTTTATAATTCCACATACATGCATAGGAGGGAGAACTACATGTGAATATGAGGCCCTATTATTAATATTGGCTATGTAGGAAACACTTAACAACAACATGGTTTCTAGGGCTAGCTCAACTCATGTTACTAACCCTTTTTTACTAGGTTACAATAGGTACAATGTAAACTAATTAGGGTCATTTTTTATCTAGATCTACCACACAGGCAAACGTAAATTGACACATAAAAAGATTACACAGGGGTAACACATGTTTGATCTAAATTTGAAATCACTCTTGTGTATATATTTCACTAGACACTAGTGTCAGATAGTAACATATGCATCAAAAATACTGTCCTATATTGATGTAATTGTTTGAAGGTCAAAAATAATCAAAACATAGAATGAATGAAATCCAGATCCCCAACATAGCCTTGTGATGACTCTTGACCACTGCCATGATCCAAAATAGAACATTAAATAAGATATGCTCTCTTTACCCCTTAGTTTCTCTATGCTTACTATATTTATTGCACATGTTTTATTAGTCAAATTTGTATTATTGATTATATTTTAGTGTATATCTAAATATTGTCATTCTTTTGAAATAACTTTATTTGCTAGGGTATTCTATTATAAAACTCCTAATGCACATAAAATAAGTTGTGATTATCTCTCCAAGGTCATTTACCAATTTTTACCCTTTGCACACTATTTAGCCACCCTTTCAATTTTTCAACTAAGTAGCATACTATCCTACCACCGTTGCAAGTTTTTAATAGAATACCTTAATTAGGTGGTCACACTTTAAATGTTTTCATCCATATTGACCTTGTTCTTAATGATTAAGGTCATCGTATAAAATTATACAAAAACTTGTGAAAACTAAAAAAATGGAAGTGTGAAGTACCTATTGGGTAGGTGTTGGCATGCTCTAGGTTAGCTATAAAATAATTTACTATTGTGATGGTTTTGATTGGGCTGTGGATGTAGCACTTGGCTCTATAAAAACTATTAGTGGAGGTTTTTGTGGTTGTTGGATTGTTTGTTGTGAACTTGTGGCAATCTTCTTCTATTAAAGATTTTTTGTAGTTGTTATGGAAACCCTCACTTAGAACATGCTATTATATGTATAATTTGTGCATAAAATAACAAAATTAAAGAATAGAAAAAAAATTACATTGAACATATTCATTAACTAGAAAAACAAAGATTGTTTATGATTATAAACATGGACTTAACAGATTCAAAACAATAAACATAACTATATGATTGATAGATTAAATCAAACAAATTATTCATTGTGTTCAAAACAATGGTAAAATATACATAGGAAAATTATTTCAGAATGATATATATTAATCTCTATCACATTAAAATCATATCCAAATATAATTGAGTGTTATATATAGAGTTTTATAAAGCACTATCACTTCATATTCTAGCGTTTCACTATGCCCAAAAGGAAGGAATCTTCACATTCTGAAGTCTATTTCTATGCTCACAAAGGTTGAATACATACAAAAATTTATGCAAAAGACAAAATAGTACATGTTGCACATGTGTCCATAAATTATTCTCTATGATTTTAGTAGCCTTGTTCTACTCTCAACATTAATTTTATTTCTCATATAATGTTTGATAAAAAAAATCCCTTGAAGAGATGATTCATTTCTAGATGAACATCTATTTGTTCTTTCTAAGAAAGCTTATTCATTATTAGACATAGCTAACTACTTGGTTGTAGGTAATTTTTCTCAATGTTTCTCACAAAAATAAAGATGTAACTTGGTGACCCATAGTAGGCCATTTTCATGGATATTTGGCGATCTCTTTCTTATTAGGCCTAACTTAGTCATGTGTTGGTGTATAAGAGAAGATTAATTATTTTATATTCTCAGATCCTGTCATGGATAGACATGTGGGGGACATTTTTTCAATAAATACAAAAACAACAAGATATATACCATAGGGTAATACAAGTCCACTTTGCATAAAAATATGAAAGAGTAAACACAATAGTGTGATAGATTACAAAGTATATGGAAACCCAAATGCTCTAAAGATATGCCCCCTTAACCTCATATTTTTTTAGCCTTTTGAGAAAATGGGTGGAAGTGAAGTCACTAAAACATGAAAGAGATAAAAGAGTGGTTGCGTTTTTATATGAGATGATATTTAAAATGTATGGATTACCTCATGAGATAGTTATAGATCAAGGAGCCCAATTCACATTAGAATTGATTAAAACCCTTGTTCACGAGTATGAGCCTCATCACTGAAAGTATACCCCATATCATAAGCAATTTATGCGCAAGTTGAATTCATCACCATGAATTAGAGAAATTTCTAACCAAGAAAATAACTCCACAATTTTGGGATTAGGCACACCACTTTATGGAGGATATTTGGGTCAACATCACTATATGGAAGACTACTACAAGGTTCATGTCTGATGAGTTGGTTTATAGGAAGAAAGTTTTTATTCCCATAGAGTTTGTAATTACAAATCTACAAATTGCTTTGGATATTTGCCTATACTTGTACAAGGAATTGAAATAATTAATTACTCAACTCAATGATTTGTATAAAATCCACCAAAAATATCTTCACCACACAAAGGTAAAACAAAAACAAAGTATATATTAACATAATTTCATAAAAATATGGAAATTTCAGCATGGAGATTGGACCTTACTTTATATTCCAAGTACAAAGAAGACCACAAATGTAAATTTAGACAATATGACTTATTCCTTTGAGGTTGAATGGGTGTTTGATAGGAGTAGTGAAATTATATTCTATTGGTTATGTCAGGTTTTCATTGATGGTGAATGAACATTGCCTTAAGTTATATAAGAAACACTCAAAGACTTAGGTTGATTTAGAGTTTTTATATGCTTTGGTATAACAATGATCTAATATTTAATTACTTCATCATATTCCAAATATAAAAAATATTCAACAATGAAAACCCTCAGGTAATTTTTGACAATCTTGGTTTAGAAAACTAGCTTGTTCATTGACCTTTTAATGAATGAATATTCCTGATAGGAAAACTAGCTTATTGTATCATCATGTTAAAAAAAAATGTTTTATCTCATGTATCTTTGCATCTTGTATTTATCATATTACTATAGGTAATTCCTTAGTAACTACAAATTTTTGTAGTTTCCATAATCTATCCTAGTGGCTATGAGATTTTGCTACCTATTGAATTTTTATTATAGTGGCCATAAATTTAGTTTACTATTTACATAGATTCCTCATTGCAATTATAGAGACACAAAAATACATATGCTAATGCTATAGATTCAAACTTGTCAATGATTTTGACCCATGCTTTCATTTCTAGTAGATTGCTTTACTTTGTCTACATGTTATGGACTTATATTTCTCATCATTTGTTCCTCACAATGGCTACATGATACTAAAACAACCTTTCTACATAGTGGATAAATGTTGTTGCACTCATAATCATAGAAGCTACTTATTGACATAGTTTTCACCCATCATCCACTACACTGAGGATGTATATATTCATTATCATGAACTTTACATAAAACTAAGTTGTTTGTATTCGACTATGTCATAGAAAGCATGTGAGCATTCCATTATTTTCATGGACACTTCATGAATTGATTGATTTAGATTATGGGTTTTTTTAATCTTTTTATTCATTTTTCTTGATCATTCAAGACTCATGTCTTCAATAGTTAAATAATGCCACAAAAACCAAAACAAGGGGGTACTATCGAGTTTATTGAGTTTATAGAAAATGGTATCATGATTTTTTATTAAGGTCTCAATTATATTACATGAATTCTCATCATTTATATGTTTGATTTCTTATCTCATCATTTGGTTCCATTTCCTAAAGGAATACATGTGATACCACTTAGATACACATGTTATTGAAATCTTCTACAGAGTAATTTAGGATCAAAAAACTAATACCAACTCATGTAATTATTATTTTTATGTGTATTAATAATTTTTATCAATTTATAAATAATTTATGAAATTTTATGATCTTTATGAAACCTATTGCCACTCTTAATTGTTATGGGTCCTATCTCACTATCCCTCATCCATGGCATGTACCTTATTCACCTCACCCCTTCATGTCATGTCCACTCCCTTTACCCCCTAATTTTTGTACATGAGTTTATAGTCATCATTATACACTATGATGTCATACCTCATATGCTATTACCCAATTTTTGGAATTAAATTCTATGACTGCAACACAAGAGTGGTGTGCTACTCTACATCTAGCTATTTTACTATAATCAACCCTTCCCCTCTATCATTCCACTTGAATAAAAGTTACCACATTTAGTTGGGGAGATGGCTCACAGAGTAAATTTATTCCCCTAAAATGAGCTGACATGAACCATAGAGTTGGGGGTAGTGATTTCAAGTAGTTACACATGTAAAAAGGCATTTGATAGTGATTCAGGACATCCCAATAATTTAATTAAATTTAATGATGGAGATAGCTAAATTTTTCCTCCAATTTCCACTCCAAAGACTTTTGAGAGTATAAATAAGTATTTTGAAATGAAAAAATATCTTATTTCCTTGAAATATTACCCACTCATTATTTATTATATTTAGAAATGATAATTAGTTCTTATTTTTGATAGATTCATAGGATTTATTGAGAGTTTGACACATGAATTTATCAAACTCTACTTGATGATACTACTATGGTGAAGTGGTTGAAATTTGTTTCGAAAAAATAATTTATTTAAAAATTTACTAGATTGTTGATGTTAGGTGAAATATAGCATCAAGATAGGCCTAACACTATAAAATAAAGAAAGACAAATTTCCCAGTAGAGGAGATACTTAAAATCACTACTAAGGGGATATATAGACTTTCATTTCCTCTATCATGGAATGAAATGAATTCTTTCATCATGTGGTAAGTAATGTATGAAGGTAAATGTTCATTTCTTGTCATTATGAATTTTAAGATATTGATCTATTTGAGACACATATTTCATATCAGTATGACCCAATTTTTATTGAATCTACTATGAAGAATGGATGAAGAATTTCAAAATGAAAATTCAAAGGAATTATCCCATCACTATTTGATTTAGTTGATACTTTAAAGAGTTTTTCATGATAATAGACCTAAAGTATCATGTAAATATTTTTTTTGTATGCCATATATCCCACCACATATTGAGTTGGTAGAGTTTATCCATATAGGTCACAAAATAAAATAAAATATACCCCAACAAAGGCCAAATAAGAATAAATTATCCCCTCAAGTTCCCTTGGGATGCAATATGACAATATGCATATACGTTAGGTGTCCAAGAAATATGGAGGGGGATGTTAGAGTGAACCCACTAAAGATAAAACCAAAGATAGTGGAGGTAGAAGAAATCCAAGTGAGGAGTCTATTGGACAAAGTGACACCTATGAAAGTGTAAGTAAAGAGTCTTCAGACCAAGATGAGTCTAAGGAAAGCACAAAGGGAACATGTTCTAAGAAAAGTGCCTCTAGTGAAGAATAGAGGAAGAAGCTTATGAGGAACATGACCCTAATAATGACACAAAAGAAGAATCTTCTAGTTCAAGTGATTATCATGGAATTACAGATTAAGTATTTTTTGAGAAATACATTTATAATAGATATGTAGATGAAGGAATGGATATATATATATATATATATATATATATATATATATATATATATATATATATATATATATATATATATATATATGTTTGTGTGTGTGTATATATATATGTATATATATATATATATATATATATATATATATATATATATATATATATATATATATGTTTGTGTGTGTGTGTATATATATATATATATATGTATATACATATATATATAGATACATACATACATACATATATATATATATATATATATGTATATATATGTATATGTATATATATATATATATATATATATATATATATATATATATATATATATATATATATATATATATATATATGTATATATATATATATATATATATATGTATATATATATATATATATATATGTATATATATATGTATATATATATATATATGTATGTATGTATGTATGTATGTATGTATATATGTATGAATGATGTACAAAATACAAAACTTATTATTGCCTACCATGAGATTAAATCCATTAAATATAGAATTAAGGAGCTAGAAGAAAAATATATTGAGTTAGATTCCTAGGAAATACTACATTTAGTGTGATTTACACCTTAATTTGGGTCAAAATTTCATTGGAAATCAATGGTTTTTTAGGTTTAATGCACCAAAATTTTCCAAAACTTGTGTCAGATTATGTGGCACAACTTTGACATAAAAACTATGACATGACTAAATTTTTTTATTGAACCAATGTTGCATCTCATTTACATAATATTTGTGTTGCATACACACTTAAATCATTTTGAAATGTGGAATCTAATTAGTACAATAATTTTTACAAAAATTACCTAAAAACAAACCGAGAATTGGTAATTATGTAGAGTTGTGGGGGTGAATCGATGATTACATGAATTTGGGTGTGAATCAGTAATTACACAAATAATTTAAATTAATGTAAATTCAATAGTGAATATCCATTCATAATTAATGATACATTTTACCTTGACTCATCCAAATATTTTAACTCTAATTATATATAATTGTCCTTTCAAACCCTACATAATTTAACCAAAGTTTTGGGCATACATGATTTGAATACCCTCACATATAAATTAAATTCAAAGGTAATATTGATACCATTTTGTGAAAATAAACCCTAATATTAACCATGAATATTCAATCCTATTAAAAAAACTAAAATAAACTCTATCCATTTTAAATAATTTTTTTCTTTGTTTAGAAGACGTTAAAACTTATGTGAAAAGAGTATGAAAACTGATGCAGGAGCATCACCATTTTGATGAATTTTGGATTTTTATTATATTTTTTTGAGTCATTATATTCTTTAAAATCATATAATACTATTTTGAGTAATTTATATGTCTTAGGTTTGCATGTAATTTGAATTGGAGTTCATTTGGCATTTTCCCGCCAAAACTACTAATTTAAATATGTGAACTACTTTCATAATTTCTATGGTTTAATTCATTTTTTTTGTTAGGGTATAATGTTTTATTTTATTTTTTATAGGGTTATTTTAGTTTATAGGATGGTCCTTAGTGGTTTTCCATATTTTTGGTCATATTTCTTCATGTTACAATCTTGCATAACGCCTAAGAAAGCTAGTCACCAAGAATGGACACACGTTAGAAGCCATAAAGAATAAGTTAAATAATTATAAAGAGTTAAAAAGGATGAAAATGGTTTTATGATATGATTATTATGTATATATAGATGTGGATAGGTTTGAAGAAGCAATAAAACATATATTTTTTCAATAGAACCCTGCCTGTGTTGAAGAAGTATGTGTTTTACAATTATAAGACCAATGCAATCAATGGATGAAAGAGAATTATAGTGATTTTTTGGGAAATTAAATGAGATATATGGTATTATATTATCATTTAACTATGTTTTACTTATTTATAAAGTACTCTTGTTGTTAATTGATATATATTGAAGGTCCCATATGCAATCTTGGAAAACTCTCTCTCCTAAGACAATCAAGAAGAAACAAAATAGAGGTATCAGTTGGAGGTTCTTGTAAGTGTTTTATAATATTATAATATGTTATGTGATTAATATTTTATGTTTTTTAATTGTTTATAATGATTTATTTTTTTAATTCCATAGTTTGAAGTCACATACACAAATCTGGGAAACCTTATTTTAACACAATCCATGGATAAGAGAATAGAGTTGTCTTGGAAGCTAAATTAAAATGTTATAAATAGTGGGAGTGATTTATAGGGTTTTAAAATTGTGTGAGTGACCTTATTATATTATCAAAACAAAAATAGTGAGTAATTTTCCATTCAAACATTCAAATAAGTGTACACAGTCCTAGAATTCTATACAATTGTTCATTATAGACTTTTGATGGTTGTTCAAGCCTAAATACCTATTAAGAAAAGAGAATATTATTTGGGTATACCTTATTAATGTCTCATTTTTTTTATAAACCTATTATAATTTAAAATAACTCATTTTGTCTCCTCTCAGGCTCTTACAGGCATGTGCCAACCTACACTAGGGTTTTTAGTTTCAAAATCATCTTTCTAACATTTCCACCCTTCAAAATTTCCCAAAACTTGTAATTTGAGGTAAATTTATGTACTCTACAAATTTTTAAGATTTTGGAACTATGCCCTATCATACAATATGGTATTTGAGACTATATCAGTGAGGAGACCTAATTATGCATAATTAGAAAAAGGACTAGTGAATCTAGTGGGTTTTCCTTGAGAATTGAGACTTGAAACTTATTATGATTCTGAAAGAGGATAATGGGTGTATGAAAATGTGTCTATTTTGTCCTGAATCCCTATGTACTATTCAAACCAACTAGATTTTTACTTTGGAAGGGCTACAAGAAATATGCCTAATTGGATAAACTTGCATTTTATTCTAGCTAACTCTCTCCCTCTGCATAAAAACCCTCACATATGAATCAAATATAAATTTAAGATTTACACCATTTTCAAAACCTAATTTTAACCATTAATATTCAAGTCCATTAAAAACAACTTATATATATATATATATATATATATATATATATATATCATTCATAATATTGTAAAATTGTTTTGAAAATAGTCAAATGCATTTAATAATAGTTATTTTCACAACACACACTTATGGAAAGTTAAGCAAATGTGTTAAAAAATGGCACAAATCCAATCTAATAAATAAACTACTCCTTTATTGAAATGCAACATTTATGATGGTCAAAGTTGAATAATGACTAGAGATAATGAGCAAAGCTAAAAATAAAACTAAGATGCAATGATAATAACAACTAGACTAAGTTTCAAGGATTAAAATCAAACAAATATCCTTCTACTTGCATTAGTTAAGATGTGAAAAAAAAGTTGTATTATATAGTTAAAAAATGAAAGATATTAAATGTAATTTTAACCTAAGGTGAATTTGAGGAAAACTCCTCTTGCATAATAATAGGAGTAAAGTTCTCATTTTTTTTATGGATCCACTTATCTTTAAAAAATTATTTATGAATTTATATGGCATATTTATTCGTAAATTTATATTCTTCAGAATCACTATCATTATATCCTAAAATATTTTTCTTAAAAAATGAAGAAAATCATATATATATTAGAAAAATTACCCTACAAAAACAAAACCAAATGTATATATAACACAACTTCCATTATTTAAGATAGAAAAAATAAGTTGCATTATACAATATAAAAATATATATTAGAATAATAAGTGTAATTTTAACCTGAGATGCATTTGATGAAAAATACTTCCACATAATATTAGAAGCAAAGCCCTTAATTTTTTTAAAGCCATCTATCTCAGTGAAAATACTTCATGAAATTGTATGGCATTTTTCCCTCAAATTATTCTTCTTCATAATCATTATCATCATATCCCAAAACCTTTAAAACTTAAAAAAAATGTATATAGGTTGAAAAAGAAATGTGTATACCCCACAAGACTAAAAAAATGTATATATATTACAACACCAACCACCACTACAACAAAAAATTCCTACCACTTTCATTGTAGAATTAAGAGGGAAGATTTGAAAACAAATATTAAATTCATGGAAAAAAATAATTTTAAAATGTTTAAAAAATTATTTTTCTAGAAAATTATTTCTTGGAGAAAATTTTGTTAAGCCATTATGATTTAATATGAGGTTTTTGAATCATATTATTTCTTTGAGCAAGGATTTCTTTTGTCAAAGGTTTTTTTCCTAGGGTGTTGTAGGTTTATTGAATATATTTTAGTATTTTTTTTGCGAGTTTTTAATGGGATTTTCCTTTATTTTATCTAAGATATACATATACATGTGTGTGTGTGTGTGTGTGTGTGTGTGTGTGTGTGTGTGTACCTATAAAATAAACAATCTAAATATCTCATATCTTTAGTTTCATAGGGGTTGATTTTCCCTCCACACTATCCCTTTGACCTTATTTTATCCTCTCCTCCTTCCCCTTTCTATTATTTCCCCCTCCATTCTTTCCCATTTCCCTTGCTTTACTTTGTATCCTTTCCCCCCTTTTTTTTCGATGTTGACCAATTTGACCCTACAGGGCAAATTGGGGCCCCTATAGGTAAAAACTTAAGTTTTAGAAAAATTTAGGGGTCCAATATTATGTTATAGGGTGTATTATATGTCTTTTGATGTTATTCCATATCATATTAGCCTTGGTCATTAGTCATTTTACTCCTTATATCATTTGTAGGTCAAAAAAGGGCCATTTAATGACTTGTATGGCCTCCTTAGGAAATGTGAAGCTTCTAAAAGGTGATGTAATCCCCCATGTGACCTCATACGTCTTAATCAAATGTTGATAATTTAAAATGGTAGGTTCTTCAAAAGAAAATGCAAATTTCTTGGGAAAAGAGAAGAGTTTGGCAATTGTAAAACCCACAAAGGAGTGTGACACATGGGATAAGGTTAGAGAATGTATATTAAGATTCCTAAATATAAATTACACATTTTAAATGCTCTAGAAGTGCCAATTATGATCTAAAACCATTCTTCTCCTTTTTCACCCTTCTAGAGACACAAAACCAATCTTTAGGTTTGTACTTGGTATGACTAGCAGGGGAGGTTCCAGGTCAAACTCATTTATGAGGTGAAAGTAAATTAAAATAGATTAATTTACATAGTAATATTTCAAATAATGGTGGCCTGTACTTTATGAACCATCCTCATGAAATTGATTGTGTTTTTTTGCTTGCTAATCTATGCGCCCCATAATTTTTACTCTTGTATGGATAGTTTTATACAATCTAATTATTCAGATAGTTTTTAGATGATTTTGAATATATAAAATCATGTTACCCATGCTTTGTTTCATGTTTAAAGTTTATTTGTAATCCAAACATCTCAGATTTGTAGATTGGTCTCATATGAGATGACATATATGTTTCCACCATTTTCTAGATTTTCATGATTTGTTAATGGTTCCAAGGGGTTTTGATAGTTTAATTTACATTTTTTTAAGGTTATAATATCTCCCTTCACCTTAAAATTTGATTCTCCAAATAAATCTTCATAATTTATAGTCATATACCACACATATAACTAGCCTGCCCAATGACTGTCATACAGAGTCAACCAGGTGTCATGAAAAAAGGGTTAAATGTTGAAAATGAAATGTGAAACTTGTATTAAGATTGAAAAAATATTTATGATTCATATAAACACAATTTAAGGGAGATAAATTCACTATGCAGGCAATTTCCTTGAACATATGAACCTTTTTGCTCACTGCCTACAAGTATCTCAAAATGCACCTGTAGATGCCCTCATAGAAGCTAATCATATTGAAAAAGAGGTGTCTGAGATAAGTAAGGTTTTGTTAATTAGGGAGGTATATTTGAAATTTTTTAATAAGGAACAAACATCATTGAAGCTCACAAATTATGCATACTATTTGAGGGTTCCTTACTACCTATATGTGAAGATGGCTACCTACAAGTCATAGCATAAAAAACTAAGGGTAATTGCATGAAAAAGGATGGAGAAAGTGATGGAACTAATAAATGAAGTATTAATGTGAATAAATTCCTTTACAAAATTTTGATAAGGTTTAAACTACATTAAATTTACAAATCATACACATGGCTCATAAGATCATATACTGCCTACACAGTAAGAAAACCACCTACATGTGGCTTAACAAAGATACGAAGGTACATGTATGGAATTGTTAAAACATGTTGGAACCTTTCATGAATTCTTAATATGTTGAAAAGAGCATGGGAGATCCTTTTGAGGTGTGAAATTGACAATTGAAAATAGGAACCATGATCAGAAGTGAGTTGATAGTATTCAGGGCTCTTTTCCCTGAAAATGTATAATAGAGCACCTGGAGATTTTATAGATGTCATATGCGAGAATTTCACAAGGATTTGAGGAATTTAGATAATTAAGTATTATAGCCTCTACATACTATGATTACTCTAAAAAAAATTGAGGGCAAGTGATTAGTATAAATTAGTTTTGAATGGGATTTAATATGACATTTGTTCACTAAAGTTCATTAGTGAAACCTATAGGCTTTGAGCTCTTAAAATAGACTCTTCACCCAATGTTGCAATACTAGACCATGTCAACATATAGGAATGGTTCCAAAAGGTTTAAGTGACATATATGGTATAAAATACCATTAGAAGGAGATGATAATTAGTATTTTGTTTCCCATATACACTTACAAGCATTTTTTCATCATAAATATGCACCTACAAGCTCACTGTAGGGTCACCTTGGAGAGTAGGCTAGGTAGCTTTGATAACAGACCTCACTCTAAGCATAGATGGTAAGTGAAATTAGAACATGGATTGGATATTTTAAAGGAGGTTTGTGCTCATTTTTTTAAGGCCTAGGACATATGAAAGACACCTACAAGATCTTTTTGACCTACAGTTGATTGTGACTATTTTTTGACAAATAATAAGTAGATTTGAGATTTAAGTGATGGCCTAGACTAGGTAAAGTGAACAAGTGGGTCAAAATAAATGTCAATTTTTCATAATAAACTATAAGGGGATCACAATAATTACTTTCAAGCTCAAATTAGACATCTATACCAACAGGTGCAACATATTGGAGTAAAACATAGTCAAATGATAGAACACAATCTTGTGAGTTCAAGAGTATGAAGAGTACATGAAGGGTCAAGGTGTTTAATGAATATTGGAGAAACTATAGTATTACCATGATATTATACATAGGATTTTTATAGTGGATATAAAACAAGGAAGGGTTCTAGACAAATAATACACAGTCCATTGGGGGAAACCCTGCACACTATCCTTCTTCTAGCAGTTTGTCTTGGGTTTTTGGTGCATTTGAAATACTTAATGACCAAAATAAGGGATGAAATATTGTATGGATAATATTTACCACTTGAAAAATTCCATCCAATATCCATTTTTTATAAGAGAATAGAAGTATCCTCTATTTTATCTCAAATAGAGGGTACTTTTCCCATGCATAAACCCTACAGTCTTATCAAGTGGAGAGAAAGGGATAGACTAAGAGATAATAAAAACTTGTAATGAGGTGTGGGGAGTTATATTAAACCAAATAAAATATGAATAACCAAGCATATATGGAAGGATACCAATAAAAAGGTCTAGACCTGTTAAGTTGTGGAGCTAAAAGCTTCACTGATGCAAATGGTGGAGGTTGCTGAGTCTCAAAGCAATCGACGTCAGTCAAGCCAACCGATGTTGGTAATATTCAGTGTACATAGTAATCGACATCAGTTAGTGGTCAGCTGGCATCAGTCAGATAGGAACCGACGTCGGTCACCTGTGTGTTTCCAGAACTGGTCTAATTTTAGACGAACAGTTTGTTTGCATGTAAAGACTAATTTTAGTCTTGAGTCTACATTTTTAATTATTATTTTTTTTGGGATCTATTTAATAGACCCATGGGGCTGTATTGTAATTAAGGACTAAAGAAGGATTAGATCCTCAACTTGAAGGCAAGAACAATAATTAGGTTGGTTGTCTCAAAGTGTGTAAGATCAGTTGATCTGCAAGTAGCAAGATCAGTTAGATCTACAGGTGTGCAAGATCAAAGGAGATCTACTTGGAGTACTTTGAGTACTTGGTGGACTAGCAGTAGGCAACAACAACCATTGGGTTGATTGTCACTGACTGGTGGAGGGAACAACTCTGTGTTTGAGTTGGTTTGTAATTGATTGAGAGAGAGAACTCTTGAGGGAGAATTACTGTACGCCCAAGAGGTGTGGAAAGAGTGTGATGTCTTCATTGTATTTCTTTCTAAAAGAGTGTTAATACAAGATTGTATTGTCTCTCATATTCTGTGCTATTTTTGAGTTTTAGCTACATATTACTTTTGGTTTAATTATGTGTTTAGTTGCCTATAAAAAGGTAATCAATTGTGCTCTTAAGGAGTAGGATCCTAACAAGTGGTATCAGAGCTTTGTTCTTGTTCACTGATAAGTGGTATCAGAGCCTGGTTTAGAGTAGGTTAGTATTTGTTGATTACAGGTCACTCACAGGGGTTTCTGTTCAAGTGGGAGTAAAGCAATGGCAGAAGAAAGTAAGCTAAGAATGGAGAAATTCAATGGCAAGAATTATCAATTATGGAGGATGCAGATAGAAGATTATATATATCAGAAAGATCTGTACTTACCATTGGGTGGGGTTGCATGTAAGCCCACAGACATGAAAGATGAAGAATAGAATGTTCTTGATCGAAAGGCTTTGGGATCTATAAGGTTGAGCCTGGCATCATTTGTGATTTCCAACTTATCACAGGCAAAGACAATGGTAGAGTTAATAGAATATTTGGCAAATTTATATGAAAAACCCTTAGCTTCGAATAAGGTATTTCTTATGAAGCAATTATTTAATTTGCAAATGCAGGAAGGTGGATCGGTATATAGTCATCTTAGTGATTTCCATGGATTAGTAAATTAGTTAAATTCAGTCAAAATAGTTTTTGATGATGAAATTAAGGCTCTCTTAATCTTATGCTCTTTACCTAAAAGTTGGGATAGCTTGGTAATGACAGTTATTAATACTACATCTGCTTTAAATATCTTGAAAGTTGATGATGTTGTTAGTGTAATCTTGAGTGAATAAATTCACAAAAAAAAGCATAGGTGAAACATCAGGGAATGCTTTAAGTGTTGAAAGCAGAGGAAAGCAAAGAAAGAAGGTTGAGCAAGGGAAATCAAGGTCAAAGATAGACAGGGGATCCAAATCCAAAAATGGAGGTATAACCTGCTGGAACTGTGGAAAGAAAGGGCATGTAAATAAAGATTGTTGGTTGGTAGAAGATCAGCATGAAGGAAATAAAGAAGCAAATGATGTAGGTATTGTTGCATAGGATGCTCTTGTATGTTCCTTGGATAAAGTAGAATCTTGGGTTTTAGATTCTGGTGCCTCTTTCCATGCAACCCCAAATAGAGAATTTTTTCATGATTATGTCCATGGAGACTTTAGAAAAATTTATTTAGGGGACGGTAAGCCTTGTCAAATGGTTGGCAAAAGGGAAGTGTAGCTGAAATTTCAAAATGGCAACACATGGGTGTTGAAGGATGTCATGCATGTCCCAGTCTTGAAGCGGAATTTGATTTTTGTAGGAAAGTTGGGTGATGAGGGTTGCATAGTAACTCTCACAGTGGAATCTTGGAAAGTCTCCAAGGGTGCACTTGTTTTAGCAAGAGGTAAGAAAGTAGGTACACTTTATCTATCTACTTGTATTACTGATTCTCCTTCTATTTTATCTACTTCAGATGTAGATGCAAAGATGTGGCTCTGTAGGCTTGGTCACATGAGTGAGAAGGGAATGCATGCTCTTAAGTTAAATAATAAGAACTAGAAAGCCTTGGTTTTCAAGGAGAAGATGATGGATATAGATCAGATTAAGAGGTTGAACAATTATGAGTAGGGCAGTGTTGATTTGGACAAGGTTATGATCTAAAATGAGCTCATGGGTAAAAATCATCACTCACAGGAAAACATAGTTATCGACGTCGGTTAGGTGAGAACCAACATCGAACAGGCAAAAATTGATGTCAGTCATGTGCAGACCAAAGTCAGTGATGTCAGGAAGGTGGATATTGACATCGGTGATCATGAAGAATCGACATCAGTCGGGTGCACACTGAGGTCAGCCAGAGGTGACCGAGATCAGTAACTATTAGAATGAATTTTGGGTGGACAGCAAGCTATCAAGGAGTCTCAAATGCCCATGTGGAGGTCTGAAGGGGTAAGTAAGCCTCAAATTCATTATTCCCCTTATTTATACTACTTGTTGCTCATTGATGGTGGAAAACCAAGAAGTTTTGAAGAGGCAATGCAGGTAGAATCTAGGAAACAGGGGGAGCATGGCATGAATGAGGAAATTGATTCCTTGGAAGAGAACCAAACATGGGATTTGGTAGACTTGCCAGTCGAGATGAAAGCATTGAAAGATGAATGGATTTACAAGTTAAAGAAAGGAGAGAATGGACAGGTGAGACAGAAGGCCAGGTTATATGGTCTTGAGCAAGCTGTAGGATAATGGTGTTTAAGGTTTGACAGGTGTATGACAAAGCATGGCTTTAGTCAATGTCAATGTGACCATTGTGTTTATTTTACCAGGTTGGATAATATTAGCTACATTATCTTGTTATTATATGTAGTGTATATGCTTATTGCAGGGTTACACATGTAAGAGATTACTGAGCTAAAGGTAAAATTAGTTCAGAGATTTGCCATGAAGGATTTGGAAGTAATAAAGAAAATCCTTGCCATGAGTATTTCTAGAGACAGGGAAAGTCACAGGTTGATTTTATCTCCAGAGGATTATGTGAATAAGGTAGTGGAGAGGTTCAAGATGCAAGATGCAGAACCGGTTAGCACACCTATGGTTAGACAGTTCACATAACAGTGTCCTAAATCACATGATTAGGTTGAGTACATGAGTACTAGACCTGATATTGCCCAAGCAGTGGGAGTTGTCAGCAAGTTTATGGCCAATCCAATAAAGGAGCACTGGAAAGTAGTTCAGTGGATTCTAAGGTATCTGAGAGGGACCAGCAGCAGGTTTTCATGCTATGCAAGGTCAAGCACTTCTCTACATGGGTATGTAGATTTGGATATGGTAGATTACTTAGATGATAGGAGAAGCACCATAGGATATGTGTTCACTATTGGTGGAATGGCAGTTAGCTAGATTTCAGAGTTACAGAAGGTTGTTGCAGTCACGGTGTCTAGCAAGGATAATAAATTTGTAGATATGTTAACAAAGCTGAGAACAAAGGAGAATTTGAATCTTCATTCAACTTCTATTGGTATTCAAGATTAAACTTGAAGAGGGATATAAGCCAAAAATAAATTAGAGGATGTACATGTACAGGTACAGGTGCAACTGTTTATCTCCAAGTAGGAGATTGTTAAGTTGTGGAGCTAAAAGCTTCACTGATGCAAATAGTGGAGGTTGCTGAGTGTCAAAGCAACTGACATCAGTCATATTTAGTGTACACAGTAACCAACATTATTTAGTGGTCAGCCAGCATCGGTCAGACAGGAACCGATGTCAGTCACCTGCGTGTTTCCAAAACTGGTCTAATTTTAGACAGACAGTTTGTTTGCATGTAAAGACTAATTTTAGTCTTGAGTCTACGTTTCTAATTATTTTTTGTTTTGGGATCTATTTAATAGACCCATGGGGCTGTATTATAATTAAGGATTAGATCCTCAACTTGAAGGCAAGAACAACAATTGGGTTGGTTGTCTCAAGGTGTGTAAGATCAGTTGATCTACAGGTAGCAAGATCAGAGAGATACATGGTAAGTAAGATCAGTTAGATCTGCAGGTGTGAAAGATCAAAGGAGATCTACTTGGAGTACTTTGAGTACTTAGTGGACTGGCAGTAGGCAACAACAACCATTGGGTTAATTGTCACTGACTAGTGGAGGGAACAACTCTGTGTTTGAGTTGGTTTGTAATTGATTGAGAGAGAGAAATCTTGAGGGAGAATTATTGTATGCCCAAGAGGTGTGGGAAGAGTGTGATTTATTCATTGCATTTCCTTTTGGAAGAGTGTTAATACAAGATTGTATTGTCTCTCATATTCTGTGTTATTTCTGAGTTCTAATTACATATTACTTCTAGTTTAATTTTGTGTTTAGTTGCTTATACAAAGGTAATAAATTGTGCTCTTAATGAGTAAGATCCTAACAAGTGGTATCAGAGCTTTATTCTGGTTCACTGACAAGACCCTCAAAAGTGTAGATAGGCTCACTAGGTAAGGTTTAGGACAAGAATTCAAATCAGATATCACTTTCACTTATATCTCTTGGTGAGATTTATAATCTATTTATATATGTTTATGGAATTATACAAAAATGTGTTAAATCTGGTGAAAGTCAAATAATCCCAACAAGGAGGTCTAAAATACTAAGGGTTGCATGCAAGCCCATTGGGCATAGTTAGGCCTAAGGCCAAATGGAGAACCATTTTCACTTCTATCATGATATGAAAATTAAAACCCATTGAGACATATTTGTGATGTCATATTATATAATTTAAATCTATTTATATGCAAATGAAACCATAAGTAATCCATTTTTTGGCTCAAGGATAACTCAAGTCTATTGGAATGGAGAGAAGAGCTTGATAAGCTAGTTTTGACTGTTCATATCTTCCAAGAGGATTTTCATGGAAGCCAAAGGATTTTAGGGAGGTTAATAGGGTACTTTAACATAAAATTAGTTAAATTCATTTTCAACTTCAACTTCAAAGCTTCATCAACAAACCTTAAGAATAGAAAGCACTCAAAACCCTTAGAAGGACCCGACTAGAGAAATGAGGACGGGAAGCTATTATAATGGAATATTTTTCCCATGAAATTAATTATAAATTTAATAATAATATTTTAGGATTCTCCCAACCTTTTTGAGTTGTACGGATTTGTATGGATAGGGTACAAAATAGGGTACTTTTGACTATTTTATGTGTTTTGTAGGTTACAAGAGGTTTCAAGAGATGAAATAAAGTTTGAGGGAATATTATGAATTTTAATAACTCACTATGGCCATATAATTCTTTTAAAAAACTCCAAATTATTTAAACAATAGCTCTCATCTTAGCCAGTCAAAACTAGCATAGTGGACAAGCTATTGAGAAGGGTGGAAAAATTCAAGTGAGCTGATTTTAAGGACATGGATAGTATTTAAAAATGTCATCCACTTCTTAAAATATATTTTAATTATAAAATTAATCCAATTTTTAGGCCAAGTGTGTAGGGTGCATGAAAGAAGAGTTATTTGGACTATAGATGGTGATAACTCATTTTGGGAAGATTCCAGATGACTAGGACTGAAACCAATGCATGTAGAGACATGTATGAAATCCTTCCCTTTCATTCAAATCATCAGACTTATCCCTAATTAGTTTTGTATGTTTAAATAGGTGTGGATGATGAAGGTAGTTTTCTAATCCAACACAAGGAGTTTCATGCCACTTTTCATAAGTTTCATGCCTTGAATGGCCATTTATCTCTTCTAACCTTGCATGGTTCATCCCAAATCCTCTTCTTGTATAAATTAAATCCTTTTATTATCTTTACAAGTGTCCTTGTAACCCTTTAAATTATATCTTCTCCTCTTTCTCTCTCAAGTTCTATAAGAACTAGCTATTTTGGCCTTTGTAACTTATGGTCCACCTGAGTATGGCAAAGCCCCACTCATTTTCATACCATTTGATAAATAAGACTACTTATTTTTACCTCTTCCATGATTTTTCATAGTGTTTTTCACTTGGATGATTGATTTTTCTTAGTGATGACTTGTTGTTTCCTTAGCATCAGTGTTTCATTCTCTCACCTATTTGCAGTTGGAAAGCTTCTTCTTGTAGGGCATATGGAGTGTCAAGGTTGAGTGAGTTAATATATTCACTAGTGGCATTCAAAGCCTCTTGTCTAGTCCTCCTAGCCTAAACATTTATCTATAACCTCATAATGCAATATTGATGTGAGAAGATGTAGATTAGAGAAGTGTATATTTGGTTAGTCTTTTGGTTTCATGTGTAACATGTAGCTGGTTGAAAGTCATCAAATTATTTGGTTTATCACCTCCCTTAGGATAGTGTGATTTTATTTTTCTCTCTCCCTTTTCCCTCACAAAGTTTAGGTGTAGTAGTGATCCCAAGTGGTACATCAAGGGAGCTAGACATATCTAGAGATTCACCTCATCCTTAGACTACCCACAAGCCTAGAGGTGTTTCAATTGTGCCACTTGGATGAGGAGAGTTGAGACATTTCCTCAAAGGGTGAAAATCTAAGTGACAACATTTCCCTCCACTCTTTCCCTTTTTCCTTGATTTTAGCTCCACCCCTTCCCCTTAAATTTTATTTATCCTCCATTCCTTGCCATTTATTTTTACTCCACTTCTTTCCCATCGACCTTGGTTTGACCTTGACTCCTTGCCCTTTCCCATGTCTTTTCTTCCACTCTTTTCCCCTTCCTTTTGATTTACTCTCCACTCCTTTGTTTTTTTATTTTATTTTATTTATTGGTGAGTGTAAAAAAAAGTTGGGAGGTCATATTAGCCATCTCACTTCAATTTTTTAAATGAAAGGTTTTTTTGTGGTGAAATCTTGACACTACTTTTTCTGCATTTTGTGTAGGTTATGCATTGGTATTACACCTCATTTGCACCAAAAATGATAAAACTAATTTAAAAATGTTAAATGGTCAATTCTAATTTAACTTAATCTAAGACACTATAGAAACAAAATGTATTAGTATGTTTAGGGAAACAAAGGATGAAGAAATAAACAATATTGAAGAGGAAGAAAAAAATATACCAAAGAGACTCCTATATCTATGAATACAGACACCCCTGCACTTGTTTGTGAAGAATAAAAAATGTATAAAATGAACCTACATATATAAATCCCAAAAATGTTATGGATATTGGAGCTCAAAACCTTTTCACTATAGCCCCATCAAATCCTCTTGCTATATATATCCCTATTTTTTCATTAATAATATCTCAAGAACCTAAAAATGTCATTTCAAGGGTATAACATCATATAATTATTTAGGGAATGAGAGATTAATGCTGCCTCTTGTATGATAGAAGACAAGAAATAATTTTATATCTCCTACAAGAAATGAGGGGGTTTTAGTGGTAGTAGGCATACAAAGATAAGAAAATTGAAAATTAGAATGTTGAGATTAATGGATTGAGAAAACACATTGGGAGAATTTATAAAATTTCAATGAATATATTAAGTTTTATACCACACTCTAGGATTTATGCCCTAGATCTCAAAGATAAATTAATACAATTTTAAATTACTAGGTTGAAAATGGATTCACTGATACAATAGTTTCACCCTTTGTGAAGCATTTTTTTACAAGTTTAGTTTTAATACCCCTTATGTGTAACCTATGAACCCTTGTTGTTGATGTGAATTTGTCTAACATGTTGATCCTTCAGAAGCATATGAATTCAATTTTTTCCTCTGTTATTTGAAAGGTTTATTTTTTGAAATGCAATTAAAAATAATTTAATTATTAAATATTCAATTAATAAATCTAATATTTAAATCTAAATAAATCACGAGGATTTTTATAATGAATTTTATTTGGCAACTTGTACCTAGCCTCTCTAGGAAGGCTAGAGGAGCTCTTCGTTAGGCCCTAGACTTTGGCAAGTAGATGTGATTTTGGAGTGTAAAATGAGCAACATAATAAAAATTATGGCCAATTGTAAAAAAACCCCTTTGACCTTGTACATGATGGGTTAATTGAACAAGAAATCTTGGGATTTTAAGGTCATGTAAGTGGGAGTATGAGAATTATAGGACATAAGGTGACTCATGTAAAAAATAGTATCCTCCCATTTAATAAGTGGGGTGGGGAAAATACTTGGGATATGAAATTAGGATCTTTTTATTGCCCACTATTAACCTTATTTTGGTTGTTCATTTGGGTTCATTAGGGTGGAGGGAGATTGAAGTGGAGTGGATAATATTTGAGGAGTTTGAAGCAAGGAAGTCAAGGTAGGATTGCTTTAATTTCTATTTTTACTTTTCTATAATTTCCTTCCATGAATGTGCAAGTGATTTGTGTTGGTTTGAAATCAATGATTAGGAAATTATATCTTGTATTATATCTTCCATCTTGAGTTGTTTCAAATATTGTTAAATGTAAATGGGTTGAGTAGTTTTGAAGAGGAAAATAAATTTCATGTTCCTCTTCCCCTTTGAATCTTGAGAAATTAAAATTTGCAATGAAAATTGTTCATTTTGAGCTGTATGAATCTTGTTGGAGAAATTATCTCTCCCTCCCTCTCTCCTCTCTTTACCAATATCTCTATTATATTTTGAGAAGGAAGTGAATATGAAAATTATGCATTACTAATAAAAATGTGATGGTTATTCATATATAGACATTACAACTAAAAATTTAATATGGGCATTTCTTCATCTCTCCCAATATTATCTTAAAAAAAATGATTTAGTTACAAAAGTTGTTATTTTAAAAATATGCATTGAAAAATATAATGAGAAAATTTAATATGATTAACCAATTTAAACACTTTTGAAATTCTCATATAAAAATATGTGTGAGTCCATGTGTATAAAATAAATATGATTAATAGAAACTTGTTCCTTGATTTCCATATAGTGAAAATACATATGTTTCTTATCTTTCTCCCAATAGCTTCTTGAGATTGAAATTTTATTTTGAAAATGAAATGGGTTGTTTAAAATTATATATTAAAAACCTAAATATGAAACCTTCTAAATTTAAACCTACAATTGAAATTGATACATAAATAAATATATGTATTTACATATACTTAAAATAAATTAAACTTGTGTGTATGTGTGTTATAATAAAATAAGAATTGAATTTTTTTATTTGAATATTTAACAAAATGATGATGATGACGATGACCCAATGGGGATAGCCTAGAAGTGTGTGAGTTGAGTGCAAGGTGTGGGTGATCTTAGGGTATATTCCACAAGTTGACCACCTCTATAGCATTGTTACCACACTAGGTTTTAGTGGGTCAATTGTGAGGGTACTCGATATGATGGACTAGTCAGATTGATGTTAAATGCAATAGGGGCCAGTATATGGCTTGAAACCTATGTTCAATATGATGAGGCAAGTCCATATTTCATGGCTAGGGTTACTCTTAACAACTAGTTTTGGCTTTGACTAAAATATTATTACCCAACATTTAAACTAATGAGATGTGAGTGAGTTGGTTATATGGCTTGGTTTTATCAAGCCTCATATAATTTTAAATATCATGAAAGGCATATGAGTTTAGCTATGACTATTGGCTATATTCTTGAGGCCATTAATGGCCATTGGCTATTCTCAAGGTTGGTGGTGGCCGTTACTGGTAATAGTTGGTAGATAAGTGGTATTAAAATGTTTAATAAATCACATGGGAATTTGGGCCCCTGATTATGTCCTAGATCGGTCCACACTCGAATTAAAATTTTTGCCTATAATAATAATAATAATAATAATAATAATAATAATAATAATAATAATAATAATAATAATAATAATAATAATAATAATAATAATAATAATAATAATGGTTTTGTTTATTAAAAAAATTGGGAAGGGTCAATGACTAGGCCAACCCCAAAACCCCTGGCATATAAGGAAGGGGGAAGGGGTCAGGCTAGGGGGACTTCCCCCTCAACTTCTCCATATTATATAAGTCAGGCCAGCCAAGGGCCTGTACAGTTTGACTAACCCTACAACTTAAAAAAAACTAAAAATAAACAAATATATATATATATATATATATATATATATATATATATATATATATATATATATATATATATATATATATATATATATATATATATATGTATATGTATATATATGTATATGTATATGTATATATATGTATATATATGTATATGTATATATATATATATATATATATACATATATATATATATACATATGTATATATATATATGTATATATATGTATGTATATATATGTATGTATATATATGTATGTATATATATGTATGTATATATATATATATGTATATATATGTATGTATATATATATATATATATATATATATATATATATATATATATATATATATATATATATATATATATATATATATATATATATATAAATAAAATATTATATTGTTGGAAGAACAATTATGATTGTAGATAAATGGAAAATAAATTTATATATTCATATGTAGTATATATAATAGCTATATACACTCATAATGAAGATAGATCATAAATTCATTGTAGACTTCTCCTTGAGTTCTTCTTTCCAAAACCCTTAAACTTAAAAAATGAAAGATAAGAAATGAACATTTAATTTGGAAGCTGATTTTTTTTTGCACAAGGAGAAATTATGGAAACTTGTTGAAAACCTAAATCTAAAGATAGAAATCCACCTAATCCAAGGGTGGGGATTGGACACACCACCACTTGGGGAAAGCGAAAAAACATTTTTGTCTTAACTTTAATTACTTTTGATTTAATAAAACAAGCCAACAAATAAATTCCACTAAACACTTTTAAAAATTAAACTCTTTGCACTTAGGAATTTAAAAAAGGAGATAGCCAATATCATTTTAATATTTAGTGAGTGACATAGAATACATTATCAATGAAACTTATGTAGGTTTAGGGCTAGTCCAAAATCTAAATGTAAACTTAGAAAACAAATCTAATCTTAAGTAGAACCCTTTGTGATAGCTTGTATAAAAGCAAAATTTCACCAGAAGGCCAAGTTATAAACTAATTAACCATGTTATTATAAGCCTTAGATCTACAAAGTTGATTCTGCACTCAAATTATTAGAGCAAATAAAAGTTTTAATCAAATAAATAAGTTTTTAGAGACCTAATGTCACTTCTCAATTTTGTTTAAAAACAATTTAGATTTAGTATGAAATAAATACCTAAAGTATGAATTTACCAAAAATAAGAATTGAAACTAATTTTATTAAGCCGTGAAATATGCAAAAAATAATTATAATTTTTGAATACTATCGCAAACTATCCTTTTAGACTGATTTTGAATATCATTTGAAAGAACAAATTTTCAATTGCATTTTCTTGCCTCTAAAATTGTTTCGAATTTGACATAAAATAAATATTTAAATTTTAAATTTACAAATTTTAAGACTTGAACATAACTATATTAGGATATGAAATATGAAATAATTAATCAATTTTGTTTTATTCCCATTAAGAATCATCATTTTTGACCAATTCCAAAAGTTTATTGTAGGGACAAAATCTCTTTATCTCTTTCTTGCTTCCAAAGTTGATTTGGAATCAATGTAAATAAAATTTAAATAAATTAAATTTATCAAAAATAAAAAATTTAACCAAATTATAACATATTAATATTATAATTAAATTAATAAAATAAATTTATAGCAAGTTTTTGTTATTTTTAGCAAGGCAATTGCAAATCTAGTTTACAAAGAATTTGTGGAAGGCAATTTTCAGTTGTTATCCATCTTGGAATACTAAAAAAAATTGTTGTTTATTCAGAGTTAAAATATTTATATGCCTTGAATGTTATAATTATATCTTATATAATAGGTTATCATGCTTATAAAAACTTATCCATTCCTAGTGAATTAATAGGGAGCGTCTTTGTTGAGATGTTGTTATAGTGCCTTTTGATGTATATAATCTAGTTTGTGGTTGCACTACACTTTGATATCCATAAATATATATGTATTACCTTAGTTCAAGGATTAAGCCTTAAATTCTATTATTTATATAATGACTTAGTTTCCCTATGGGTAGATATAGGAAGGTGTCTTATTATAAGCTATTTTAGAACATTCTCTTGGAGTAAGACTTGATTTTAGCACTTGGAACTTAGAATTCCAAACACACATACTTATCATATATTTATATGTCCTTTTAAACCTTGGTAGTGCCTAATTTAATTTAATACAACTAGTGACTAGGGATTTGTCTGCAAGGGTAACTACGTTTCACTCAATCATGAAAATGAAAGGCAAACGTAGAATGCCTTCACATATGAACTAACTCATTAGATAACGAATGAACTATAGGTGACCTTAATTTTGAATATGAATATGGTCATAATAGATATGTAGGTATATTTTGGAGTGGGTTTGGGCATAGATAACTAATCCTTAATATGCCTCCTTAGTGTGGGTGATGAGAGAGATTCAAAGGAAGATCTTGTCTACAATTGTCTCTAAGAAAAAACTCAACTTGATAAAGACTCGTTAACCTTCTTGAGAGAGAAATAAAACTTAAAAATGGATATTTATAATTATATAAAATTTAAATTTTTTATTATATAGTTTTTCAACTCATAATAATTATTTATACCCGTAACTAACTTGAAAATGCAAACAAATGATAAAACAATTTTTTCTTTCTTCTTGTTCTTGCTTAAAACTTGAAGATTATGTTTTTGCAATAAATTTAGTTACATATATTAGAAAAAATTATAACCATTCATATACCTCCTCTAAAACATAATTAAAAATTTTCACACCATTTAGGTCATTTTTTTTAAAGTTATGCACATTTTAGTGCTGCAAAAATGGGTTTCTGTAATACTTACAAATATGTGGTCTGAGTTTTGTCTACACACACACACACACACACACACGTGTGTGTGTGTGTGTGTACGTACGTATGTATATGTGTGTGTGTGTGTGTGTGTGTGTGTGTGTGTGTGTGTGTATACACACACACATATGTATGTATATATGTATATGTATATGTATGTATATATGTATATGTATATGTATATGTATGTACATATATATATATATATATATATATATATATATATATATATATATACTCTTAAATAACATATAAAACATAAAAAAAACCTCCAACTTTACATAAATTTTCATATCATTTTGTTTACTCATTTAGAAGTTATATCCCTTTTAGTTTTTCTAAATAGGGTTTTTGAACTTGTTTTTAGGAATATAGGTTTGAGTTTTGACCATAAATTGAGCCAAAGATTTATAAAAAATTTAAAATCAAATTTTAATGGTAATAAAAATCATATTAAATATTTTTAAAATGTTCCATGGTATTTGGATTATTACTTTGGGAGAGATATAATAGTTTTGGCTTAAACCCTTCTATAACCCTCACTTACAGGCATGTTGATTGTATTTTGACTATAAATATTTATACAGATCACCAAAACTAATTAAATAACTCAAATAATTTCATAAATATACTTTCAAACCATTATAAAAAAATTTAATATTTTTTAGATTTAAATTTCAAGTTATCGAGATTTTAGTCCTCCAAACCCTAATAGGCTTGTACATAGGTCATTAACATTCAAAAATAGATAATTTGAGTTTTAAAATAGGTTTTTGAAATATTTAAATTGGATATAATATTAATCCCCATTATAATCCTCTTTTAATCCATTATACACATTGAACAATCATAAAACACATTGAAACAATACTCTTGTGACTGTAAATGTACCTTTCTTTGACTGTGTATAGGCAATAAGCATAAATAAAGAGAAATTCAAGTTTTCAAGAAATTTTTAGAATATATTAAATCTTAAAACCCTTATTTAACATTTATATTAAATTTTAAATTTATTTTATATTTTTTATCTATATTAAAAAGTAAGAAAAAATATCACTTTTACTTGACTGTTAAACCCTTCTTTGACTGTAAAAGCTTGTATTGTCTTTTTTTAAGTCTGAACATGCAATAATATATTCAAAAAAAATTATGTTTCAAAAATAATAATAAGCACATTTATTACATCCTTATAAGTTTTATATTCAATATGAATCTTGATGAAAGGTTATTTTATTCATATGATCTTTATACTTATATAAAAGCCCTGCATCTTGGAACCTTGTCCTACATCTCCTTGGCTCCCTCTCTCCTCCTAAAGCCTACATTTCACATAATTATCCTTATATTTTATTATTTATTATATCCTTAAATTTATTATTTTAACCATATCATTATGCCTATTCTTAGTTATTTTTGTTACATACAACGAGAATCTCTCAACTAATTATGTTTTATCTCAAAACATGCTTAATTAAAATAATAAACACATTTATTACATCCTTATAAGTTTTATATTCAATATGAATCATGATGAAAGGTTATTTTATTCATATGATCTTTATACTTATATAAAAGCCCTGCATCTTGGAACCTTGTCCTACATCTCCTTGGCTCCCTCTCTCCTCCTAAAGCCTACCTTTCACATAATTATCCTTATATTTTATTATTTATTATATCCTTAAATTTATTATTTTAACCATATAATTATGCCTATTCTTAGTTATTTTTGTTACATACAACGAGAATCTCTCAACTAATTATGTTTTATCTCAAAACATGCTTAATTTAGCTTTCCTCCTACGTTGAACATAGCTTGATTAGTTTTAATAAAAATTTAGACTGAATGGAGGATTTAAATACACTTATAACATGTGGATAGATCATAAATATCCTTTATTATAGGAATAATACTTTCATAATTCACCCAAACCTTCTTAACAACTAATTCATTTTTTTTGAATTTCTCATTTTGGTGGGAAACCTATAAATAAGCTCAAATGATCACTTCTTATAAGGACAATGATTTTTACACTTCCTAAATTACATAACATGATCTTAAAAACCTAATAATAACCATTAAAAGATAATATCAAACATGAAAAATCTTCTTATTGACTACATAAGACTCAACCAAAATTAGACAAGATTTGACAAAAGTTGACTTATAAATAGATGTACCTACATCAGACTCCTAGACTTTAAAAGTTTCATGAGATCCTAATCATGAGTCTTATATATTATATTAGTTGATGAAAATGAAACTCTATTTGTATGTCTTCTTCAATTAACTTATGATATAAGTGCACATGTTCAATTGATACACACTTAGTTCTTCTTTTTGTTGCCTTTTTCAATGCTACAGTTGCACATGAAACAAACTCATTAAAGAAATAAAACATTTATTCATTATGCCTTTTAGGCATTTTCCATCCTTTTTATTTTCTTACATGTTGTTCATGTTTCCCATTTATGTGATGGGCTTCAAAAAGTCCATTCTCAAGTTCTTTCATGTTGATCTTCTCCTCAATGTTCTTTTTATCTTCACCTTCATCCACATGGGTATGATCCACAATCATATTCCTATCCTCGTGTGATTGTATTTGCATTTGAAATACTTTATTTAACTCTTATTTCATGTAAACACATATTTATTTTATTTACAATTTCTTCCTTCTTTTTACATGACGTCTTCATCTCATTTATGTCTCTATCTTCATCCCTATTCCATGATTAATCCTCAATCACAATTTATTTGTATGAAATTTATTTTACAACCACATATACATCCTACAACTCCTCTTCCTTTTTATTTCTCTTTACTAAAACTCTTTTTTTGTGTTGTTCTTTTAATGACTTTTCTCTTGGTTGCCATCTTGTTTCATGTTTAACTCTTTATGGTTACTATTTTACTTTAGCTTCTCCTTCATAGAAGACACCATTTATTGATATCAAACATTTATTTATTATTTCATGAACTGCTCATAACTATAATTTTCCTCCATGTTATTTTAAAAATATATTTTAGGATATTCACATGAGAACCTTTCCATTTTTTTCCCCTTCAAGACATCCTCTTGCTCTTTGGTCTTTTTCCTTATACTTTAATTCTGTAACTAGCTCTTTGTGGTTCATTACTAACTGATATTCCTTGTTTTGTTTAGGTTTTAAAGCCTAAAATTGGGCATTATCTTCAAAAACCTACATATTTTTAATCACACATTTAGACACATTGTTAGAATCAAAATATTGAGGCATGATTACCTCTTTAATTTCTTCCTTGAGTTGCTCTTATAGCACCCTTATCATTCCTTTCCAAGTTTTAAATTCTTGTTGCCTCCTTATCCTTTTTGCGATCTATTTGATTGGCCACTTGACCACCTTTATGAATATTAATTTATATATTAATTTATTTTAGATTGATTCTTCCAAACCTTGTATTAAGCCTGATAGAGTCCGCTTCATTCTATCTATCTCTTTTTGAATCTCCTCTTATTTTCTCACCTTATTATTCCTCTATATTTGGTTCTTCTCTCTTTTCAGTCTTTCCATTCTTTTTATATATATTCTTGTGCCTCACCCAAAGTATCTAATTGATTTATTAACACCCCCAATTCTATTTCACCTTGAATTCATTTTTTTTGAGCCTCAATGTGCTTTTATTCTTACCCTATTAAGCCTCAATAGACTATAAGACTACTAATCTTTTTCAATTTTACCACAAGTGTCTATTTCACCACTTGCCTTAATTAATTTTATATTTCAAAACTTGAGTATATTCACTCATATATTTCTTTCTTTCACATTTTTAAGAGCTTTTTATAAGCTATGATACCAAAAATGATGAGAGAGATTCAAAGGAAGATCTTGTCTATAATTGTCTTTAAGAGGAAACTCAACTTGAAAAAAACTCTTCAACCTTATCAATAGAGGAATACAAATAAATAATATATATTTATGATCTAGTAACATTTAACATGTTCGATATATGTTTTTACAACTCACCATAATGACTTATACCCTTAACCAACATGAAAATACAAACAAATGACAAAACAATTTTTTTTCCTTCTTGCTCTTGCTTAAAACCTACAGATTGTGTTTTTGAAATAATTTTAGTTAAATGTATTAAAAAAATAAAAGTAATTATAAATCTTAATATACCTCCTCACACACCTGTTTACAAAATTTCACATAATTTGGGTAATTATTTTTAAAGTTATGCACCTTTTAGTGCTACTAAAAGTGGGTTTTTGCATTACTTATAGATCTACAATCCGAGTTTTGATTTTATATATATATATATATAGGTGTCATAATACTATAAAATAATATAAAACACATCATAAAAAAACTTTAAAAAATGTCCATAAGGTTTTATATCCTTTAGTTTATTTGTTTATAAGTTATGCCCCTTTTAGTATTTTCAAATAGATTTTTTGGGCTTATTTTTAGGACTGTAGGTTTAAGTTTTGACCATAAATTGAATTAAATATCTATAAAAAATTTAAATAAAATTTTAAAGGTAATAAAAATACTATTAAATATGCATACAATTTTTCATGGCATTTGGATCAGTACTTTAGGAGTTATAATGGTTTTTGTCTTCTAAAACCCTCACATACAAGAACATTGACTATATTTTGACTATAAATTTTTACAAAATAACCAAAACTAATGAAATAAATAAATAAAAAATCATAAACATCCTTTTAAACCATTATACAAAGTTTCATAAAATTTCAATGTTTCAATTTCAAGTTATAAATATTTTAGTACTTTAAACCCTAGTAGGCCTATACATAGGCCATGAGCATTCAAAAATAGATAAATTGAGTTTAAAGATAGTTTTTTAAATATTTAAATTGTATATGTTATGAAACACAATTATTATTATCTTTAAATCTATTATAAACCTTGAAAAATCATAAAACACATTGAAAACAACTTTTTTATGACTGTAAATGCACCTTTCTTTGACTATGTATAGGAAACAAACATAAAATGAATAAATTCAAGTTTTTAAGATATTTTTAGAATATATTAAATTTTAAAACCCTTATTAAAAACGTATATTAACTTGTGAATTTATTTTATCTTTTGATAAAAAATAAAAAATAATAAAAGATCACTATTACTTGATTGTCAAACCCTTCTTTGACCTCATAAACATATATTGTCTTCTTTCAAGTCTGAACATGTAAGAACATATTCCAAATAAATATAATATTAAAAAAAACAAAAAAAAAATTAATTAAATATTTATAAGTTTGATATTCAATATAAATCATGACAAAATATTCTTTTATTCATATAATCTTGAGACTTATACCCAAACCCTATATCTTGGAACCCTATCCTGCATCTCCTTGGTTCCCTCTCTCCTCCTAAAGCCTGACTTTCATGAACTTATCCTTGTATTTTTTAATTTATTATATCCTTAATTTTTTTATTTTAACCTTATCATGATGTCTATTCTTGGTTCATTTTTTTAATAAATAATAAGAATCTCTCAACTACCTATGTCTTATTACAAAACATGCCTAATTTGGCCTTATTCTTACGTTGAACATAGCTTGATTGGTTTAAATAAAAAATTAGGATTATTGGAGGATTTAAAGACACTTATAACATGTGTATATATCCTAAATAACCCTTGATATAGGATCAATACCTTCACAATTTACCCAAACCTTCTTAACAACTAATTCATTTTTTTATTTTTTATTATTTGAATTTCTCATTTTGGCAGGAAACCTAGAAAAAAGATGAAATGACCAATTATTTCAAGGCCAATGATTTATACACTTCATAAAGTACCTAAAATGATATTAAACACCTAATTATGATTATTAAAATACAATATGAAGCATGAACAAACTTCTTATTGACCACATATGACTAAACCAAAATTAGACAAGATTTGACAAAAGTTGACTTCTAAATATTTACCTATATTAGTGGGTATCAATGACTAACTTAGGGTATTATTTAAATTCATGCATTAAAAACCAATCCCAAGAGATATTATTCAAATCACATATTTTATTTTATTCTCCTTGTGCATTAATAACCTTTTGATTATTAAATTCATGGTACAATTACATGTATAGTGGTTGAGACTATAGTTGGATGTTGGATGGTAATTGTTACCCAAAATTGGCCACCATGAGAGATGAAAATTAAAATTTTTGAATATATATTTGTATAACCTTGTTGTTATCTTTTGAAAGTCTTGGTCTTGGTCTATTGGTCAACTTATTGGTCAAACTTGGTCATAAAACTTGTCTTGTCAAGTGATTGGATCATCTTAAGGTCTGTAGCATGGTCTATAAGAGTAAGCATTCCCCTAGTCTTGTCATTATCTCCTTAATGAAGTTATTATTTAATTTTGGAGAGATTAAGATATCTTAGAAAATTTTAAAGTTACTTTGTAAAGATCAAGGATGCTGATCCATGATAGAACATTTGTGTTTTGACTCTTCCAAAGTGATATAATGTCCTATGGTGAAAGTGAGCTTCTAGAGACAAGGTATGATAAGGTGAAAACATTATTATTTCATGTGTGTGACTCTTTGTATACATATTGGCAAAACACCATGAAGATGAGATTATTAGCAAAGCTTATCTTCCCTACATCAAAGGAACTATACACAAATTAGCCAAAATCCTTATAAGGAAGAACTTAAAATTAATTTTATCCCCACACAATACCATCAATGACATGCTTGAAAATGTGAAATATTAGATTAATAATCTTGGTCATAAAGAAATTTATTCTATCCCATGCAATTGTGAAAAAGTATATATTAGTGAAACATGACTTTTAGTCTAGGTGAGGATAAAAAAACATTGTGTTAGACTTTCAGATAACCATTTTTGAAAATATACCTTAGCTTATCATTCTCATAAAATGGCCATCATATTTCCATGGATGAGGTAAAATTTATTACTAAATAAGAAAAATATTTAAAGATAAAGATTTAGGAGGCTGTAGAAATTAAGAAAAATCAAAATAATATAAATTAGGATGATAGATGGAATATTAGATAGAGTTGGTTGCCTATTGTTTGTTTGACTAGAATTTAACATCTTTTCATCCTTCTTGGCTTGGCTAATCCACTTGGTATCTTATTGATAGATATTTATTTATTTGTGGTCTTAGATAACTTATCTTTTATGGTTCTTTCCTCTTGAGGATGAGCCTAGCAACATACTCAAAACATCGAATTGTTTAAACATTAAACACATTTATTCATTTTTCAATTTATCTCATTATGTAAAAATGAATAATTTATAAAGTTTACCAAATTTTTTATGATGAAATGTGGTATTGGTAGATCCATTATAGGTGATGGTGGGTGTGATACCTACTATGCCAATTTTATCAATTTGAGGTACTAGAGGTTTGTTTGATAAATGTTTGATGGTTTTATTGATGAGTGGTGGTTATGGTATAAGGTTACCATATGAATCCCTCAAGGGGGTGGAATTAGTATTTTTTTCTCCCCATGAAACTTGGTGAGGTTGGTTTTGGAGATGAATGAGATGATTTTACATCTGCATCATCTAATTTTCATTATTGGTTTTAAAGATATGCATTTAGTTAAGTGCTTGTTATAGGAGTTGGTTAGTTTTAGCAATATTTTGACTAGTGGATGCAACATGTCATGCATTAGTGTTTTTATTAATATCTTGAGTTATAATATGAGTGTCAGATGAAGTAGTAGTATGCACCATAATTTTGGTGAAAGAAGCAGTAGTGGCATGAGATGCACTAATAACAAAAGAAGCATTGGTAGTAAAAGATGTAATACCGGCATGGTTATGGGTATGGGTATTTCAAAGAGACCCATTAGAATTTAAACTTACTATGTTAGTAGAAATACTTGGCATAGAGGTATAATAAGACAAAGAATATGATGTCATGGTATGCAAAGGAGACATAATAGAAGGGAATGGTTGAGATGCAAAGAAAGTGGTTCCCCCAAATCTATGGGAAAATGTAGGGGAGGATAAATGGTGTTCTCCTATATGAGAACCCATCATGAGATTATAGATGGTTTTAGTATACTTTCCTCTATGTTGAGAGTTTTCATTAATGTAGAAAAGCATTTCCATGGTGTATTCAAAATCATTATCTCCTTCTAAATAAAACAAATTGTTAAGTGTTGAGGATGAATGGGGAGGAGTCCCATAGTTGGTAGTGTGAGTGGAAACATGGAAATTGATTTTATCCATGGTGGGTGCCATAAGATGTGTCTTAGAAGGCCTATTGGGACTGGTGAAACTCATCATGTTTTTTTGATTAAGTTTTTTATTATTATTAAATAGGAAATTCATGAAGAAGAAGGGATACTAAAATCTTGTGTAAAAATAAAGATCAACTGGTAAGATATAGAGTCAAACCAATCAACATTGTATTATAAGATAGTAAACAAAATAGGATATAAATGACATAGTCAAAATATTCAACTATGTGATATAGATGGATTAACTGAAGGAGTTTGAAAGACACATAGTTGGATAAGTTAACTATGTACTGAAGAGAAACAAAACAAATAGCTTGTGAGAGATTGAGTTGATAGGGTTGACTATGTTCTAAAGACAAGGAATTTTTTTATAATATAATAACCAAGTAAATTCAATTGAGCACACAAGAAATTAGATTAAATGTGTTTGGCCTAAGTGTAGTACACATTAAAAACCTAGTACAAACATTGATTAGTACAAGTTTTGTAATACAACATATAATTTACAAAGAGAAAGCAACAAACTAGAATGTAAATACTAATCTAATAAGTAGATATTCCTTATTGTTTTAAATTATAATAATTTTTGAAATAAATGTGATAGGGAGTTGACTGTAATAAAAAACTAGAAAAGTAATCTAAGGATAATTTTAGGTAGTTGCGGTTGAAAGGGATATATATTGGTGATGGTATTGGCTTAGTATTAGGGCCTACCCCTTCACTTTACAATCTCACAATGATAAGGGTGTTGGGTGACTTGCTAATTATACCATCAACCATATATTTATACTTGACCAAAATAATAAGACAACTTCTCCCTTAGTGATTAAATCCAAGTAGGTAGACCTTGGGTAGAAAGTATTTAATGCTTTTTAGTGCTATATGATTTGGAAGTGTGTGAAAAACAAAAATAGTGTGACTAAATTATTAAATTAAAAACTTTCTATTTATTTTACAATTGGTACTCTAATCAAGAAAGAAACAAAAATGAAAAGTGAATTAATTACTAGAAAGATAGGTTAATTCCTTTATTTTTGAATAGTATAGAATCAGTTCAGGTGATAACATATGTAAATAGTACGTAACATAGTCAATAGGGTTGAGGTTGTTTGTGGAAGCAAGATCTAGAAGAATGTAGTCGCATAGGTCAAATGAGTCTTCTAGATAGGAAACCAAGCTATAGAACTATGTCGACCTAGTTGACCCAGTTCATTATAGGGTTACATTTTTATAAATTGCAAACTATGAAAAGTAGGACTGTAAATGATGAATAAAAATGACTAAGAAGGTAAGAATAAACTTGATAATTTTTTAAGATGCTGAATTTCCTATTTTTATGCTATGTTGGGTTTACTAGAATGTATACAAGGAAAAGTGAAGTTGATATATAAATTAATCATATCTCAGAGAATATAAATCACACTTACCCTTCTACTTGTTGGTATATTTAGACAATAAAGGTAATGATCAAGATGGATTTGCTAGACCTAACTAAGGAGTCCCTTACCATAATAATATCACTAGAGAGGGTTTCAAAGCCTCTAGTTAAAAAACACCATGTAATTACCATAGATAGGTCCTATGATTTATTATTCACAAAGTAAATTAAAAAGTAATTTAGTGATCACCAAGCATGTGTCAAAAAATGGAAGTAATAAACATATAAGGAAACATGCATAGAAGATATCTACTCAAGTCAATGTAGAGGAAATCCTAATGCATGGAGAGAGAAGCATATAAGCTAACAAATGCAAATCTATTTTATTTAATAAGGAGGAACAAGAATTAGGAATACTTACCTTGAAGACAACCTGCTAAGCTTCAATCTCTCCCTTGGCCAAGGTAATTCACAAAAGGTTTTGTGTGTTGGATGGTGGAGCCTAATCTTATTTTAATGCCTAGTTATTAATAGGGAGTGTGGGAGGGCAATGCCCCCACACTAGGGTCTACATGGGGGTCCAGGGGGGTGATGACCTATTTTGGAACCCCTAGCAGGGATTCTGGGGTAACACCCCTGAAGCAAAATTTTGTGAAAAATGCATTATAAAATATTGTAATTTCATAGTTAATCTAGACCATTTATTATTAGGTTTTAGATCTAAAGGTAGAAATTAGGTTAGTGCATTTTTACCCTAATTTATAACCCTCCTTTGATATGAGGGCATTATAATTAGGCAATAAAAAGTGAAAGAGTGAAGTGGATATTGCAGTGGACGTATTGTAGGTTTTTTCCTTCATTTATTGGATTGAATAATAAGGACTAACATTTTTTGTGTGGATGTAGCCCATATTAGGTGAACCACATTACATCTATGTCTCTATTTTATTGTGTTTTTTGAATTTTAATTCTATATTTATTTCATTATTATTGCTCTACATTCTATATTCCTAACATTATGTATGTTGAATAAACTAATGATGAATAATGGGCTATAGTTTAGCCAAGGACCTCCTAGTGAATCCCAAGTTTTCACAAGACAAGATTTTTATCTCTAAAAGAAGTATGAATCCCTAAAAAATGGTTCCTCAAGTAGAATGGTCGATAACCATATGCATAAATAATGACTTACTCTTGTCTCTCCCTAAAATGGTAGAAATAGATGTGTATCTATAGCTAGATCTAACCATAAACCCTTCCAAAATTTTAGTCAATAGAGTCAACCCAATTGACCTTATATAATTAATTAATAAAAGTAGTTAGGTCCTAAACTAGGTTGATCGAGGGTGATCAAGTCCTATAACATGTTCATATATTTTAATTATAAGGTTAACCCAGGATGAGTTTGTTTGGTAAATGTCAAAAAGAGTTTTTGTCTTAGGTAGGGGTTATTGAAGGTGGTAATTACTTGGAGGAATGTGTAAATGAGGTGTCTAATCTTATGAAAGTGTATACAATAGGTTTTAATTGGTGGTATAGGTGATAAATTTATTATAAAACACCAATGGTCTGCCCACCCCTTTCCCAGTGCACTCTTTAAGGCATGTACTCAGAGAGATTGAGCCTTGATGGGTTCCTAAAAGGGAGAAAGCATCAATAATTGATAAATTTTGAAAATATTATGTATATAAAAGAACCAACAAGTGGATTTAAAATGAATGATTATTTCATGAAGACCACAAGGATCAATATCCAAACATTATTTAGTTGTATGGCCATTATGCTAACAGTGGCTACATGTAACTGGAGTGTGCATTATGTGGCTTTGTATAAACATATTTTAGCTATCATAGTTGAGATATGTATTATTACTTACACTATTATTGTTTAATAAAATGTCAAGGTGTATGTTATGTTTAGCATTGGTGTTTTATATGTTGTTGTGGAGCTTGAGTACATTCTAGAGGATAATTCTATGTAAAGTGATTCTAAGAGGCTTACACCCATATAAAATATGATGGTGTGGATCATTGTTAAAATGTTTTCATGTATTATTTAATTATGTGAAAGAGATTTGGGTCGGTGGAAAAGTGGAAACACTTGAACCATGTGCCATAGAGCATGATGTGGAAGCTTTTTTTTCACTTGAGTGCATGGAGAAATATACAAAATCTTCTCTTTTTATGTTAAAATTGGTGTAGATAAGACTAGTTTTGCATGTTAACATATCTGTATGGATGGAAATGATGATGAATTTGACATTTTTGATTAGGTATAGGAATTCATTACTCATTTTATTTAGTAATTTAGAAGCAAATAATTTTTTATGTTTCATGAAACTTCTAAATAAAAGTGTTGAATCATACTTAGGGAATGAAAGGAACTTATGAAATTATCATATTCATTTGTCTATGCATCACATCTCATTATTGGTAATGGTGTAAAATTAATAATTAAAGGATTAAGAACTTGAAATTATGCTTACTGAGCTTTAAGTTGCGCTATTTATTTCAACTTAGAATAAGGCTCTTGTAGTTTTTACATGACTCAAGTACATCTATCCTTGGATTGAGTGAGATATTCAAGGATAGGATTAGTGAGATGAACATTGAAATTCATGAGATCTATTAAAAAATCCATGACAAGAATGAGGATTCTATTATTAGACTAGATAGTCTAGTATAATTTTTTATTCTGGTGTTGGCGATGTTGGATCTCCTTGAGAAAGATCTTATTCTCATCCAAATATTATTAAAGGGATTATTTATTATAAGTGTTGTTTTATTTATTTCTCACCTTATCCATGACTAGAACATAAAAGAGAGGAGTACATGCATGAAATCAATTATATTAATTAGTGAAAATAACTAATGGCAGGGTTGTGTGATAGTCTTATAAATTTGATTTCAATGAGCCATGTAACACCTAGGAGGTGCATGATGGAAAAAAATACAACTATTTAAACGAGACAAATATATTCACAAAGATTTATATAATTGTAGTATTTATGTAGTGTAATATAAATGTAGTTTGAAAATAACCATTACACATTTAGATGTAAATATATTAGAATAATAGTGTTATTTATATTGAATGGAAATAATAGGTATTGATACATATGTGTATAGTAAAAAATAAGATTGAAAATGATAATTTGTGTGATCATAAATGGTTAACCATCCTAACTATTTTTTCTAGCCTAAGAATTAATAAAAAGGTAAGGAATGCATGTTCCATTGATTTAAGAGGGGGTGACACATCATAACAAATCTACCTAGTTTGGTAGAGGTACTTAAAAAGATCCCAATGATGCTAGATACTTAGGGCATGATACATTATGGAGAGATGACCATTCAATATAATATACTTGAAGCATCTAAGTATTCAGGAAATCCAATATCTTTCTTATTCAATGCATGTTTGATGCCTTTATATCAAATAACTTACATTATGTATCATTCCATTAAGTTAATCACAAAAAAAACTAATTATATAAGTGGACAATTACCAAATGGTTCATATTTTTATCAAGTGATGGTTGTAATTCCCACAAGAGTGGTAGTTTGACTTCTAATTTGTTATACTAATAGGTGTTATAATATACATTATAAAATGTATATACTCATTGAGGTATCTATACAATAATGGATGAAACCAATTGGAATGGAAATATTTTCACACAATAGAAATTCTACATGGTTGAAGTGACTACATACACATGTCATGTGATTAAAATATGCAATACATGCAATAGCCATACAACCATGCACACATGACTCAATGACATGAGGTAGTATAAAAATAGGTGTGGTGGGACACTTTTCATGATTATTATAGTCAGGTAATGGATATAGTTATAAATTAATGACACATGTGAAGATTCCCATTTGTTGCATTGATTAAACAATTCATGATTAGAGGAAGTAGAGATGAGAATATGTTGCTAATCAGCTTATATAGAATACTGTATTCATGCATGGAGACAAATTACTCATAAAGCTACCATAATGTAAAATAAGATGGTTAATAAGTGGAATAAATAAAAAATACCTTACCCTTAGAATCACACCATGGAGAGGAGATTACCATTGAAAATATGCACTTAGACACCACTCGATGGAAAATTTGATATTAAAAACATGAGATTGTACATTTCACAACCAACAATTGATCACATGTTGTTTCTAATGGGTTACATTTATCATAGATGATATAATTGAATAACTAGAAGAGTATATTGTTGATGAATATAACCACATAATATCACATTTCATATGAGTCTATGTTAGTATTTATCAGCTGAACCTATGATTTGTTTAGCTAAAGATACCTAACTATGTTCTATTGATGTCATCAAACTTAAGGAGAATAAAGTGTTATTGTCATTTCACTTATCATACTTTGGTAAAGCTATGAAGTTGGTTAAATTTATATTGACCCAATTTAAACATGATGTCTTATATATTAATGAGTATATGGTCATGCTAGTAAACCCACTCACTTTGTATTAGTGCATAAGGGGTTCCTATTTGTGTGGACTAGTCATAGTCCTTGAGTTGTGGTGGTTATTAAAACCTATGTAGAAGGGGTTTTTATTTTTGGGTTTAACTATAACCTGATAGTGTAGATGGTGTTTTTATTTATAGACACAATCATAGTCCTAGAGGTGTGGCATTAGTATAAAATTTTATAATCTAATGCAAAGTTGGACTAGAGGTTAGGTGGGTGGGTGTGTGTGTGTGTGTGTGTGTGTGTGTGTGTGTGAGAGAGAGAGAGAGAGAGAGAGAGAGAGAGAGAGAGAGAGAGAGAGAGAGAGAGAGAGAGAGAGAGAGAGAGAGAGAGAGAGAGAGAGAGAGAGAGAGAGAGAGAGAGAGAGAGAGAGTGATATATATATATATATATATATATATTAAAGTCTATTTAATAAGGTGATTATTGGAAGCCAACGATTACCGATGATCATTGGGGGTTACAGAAAATTAACTCTAAGAATAATCATGTGAAATGTGATTATGATAGTGCATAGGTAGGGGGTTTCCCAATATAAAATTATTCAAAACATGTAGTTAGATTAGACACAAAAAATGATAATGGCATGTTCCATAGGTAAGAATAAGCTATTCAAATGGGACTCTAGTTTATTCATTCCTAGATCTTAGCTACACATACTAATCTTCACCTTGCAACATTAGATGTATCCTTTTAGATTAATCCTATAGAGAAAATTCAATAGTTATAGGTTCTATTGGTTTTTGTATTTACTAAACCTCTAATCCATTTGAATATTTATCCAAGGAGAGCATGACTCACCATATTTTTTTAGCTACCAAATTTACATGTTGAAATTTTCCATTTTATAAGAGAGTATGAGTTAGTGATAAAACCATTTAATATACATTTAAATCCAACAACCATACCTTTTGTTCATATTTTCCATAAACATGGAGACACATGCATCATGCCAAAGTCAACAAAAGTAAGACAAAGTCATATTACATAATTAATATTAGTCATGCACTTCTAATAGCTCTGGTTCCTTATCAAAATGGGCTAGTGATTGAAGTCAATTTATGGGTTGAGTTTAGTTTAGCTAGGCTAGTGATTGAAGTTAGTTGAGGGGTTAAGTATTGTTTAGTCACGCTAGTGATTAAATTTAGTTGAAGGGAAAAGTCTAGTTTAGTCCAATTAGACCCTTGAATAGCCAATGGAAATTTCATTTATGCATTCAATTTAATTAACCCATTAAGCAAAGAGTTAGGATTCCTTCATCCAAAGATTTTATTATTTCATACTAAGACTACTAGATAGTTGTGATGTCATAAACCATTAAATTGAATTGATACCCATTGGACCCTTTCTTCATTGGATGCATGCTAATCCATCCCCTCCCATTCTCTATATAAACCATTTTATTTAGCAATAGGGATATAGTGTGAATGATTATTCATGGTTATTATCAATCCTCAACCTCAGTCATTAGATGACCTTAAGCCCTAAAAGACCTCACCTAATTAAGACATTAGATATAATCAAATGATAATCATATTCCATCTAGTGGATGATTTCCCAATATTGATAAGAGTTTTATGTATATTGTGATTTTTAACCCAAGATAGATTTTAGAGTTATTTATGACCTACTTAAGTGGGTGACATGACTAGATTATCTATTAATTCAATACCCTTGAAACATAGATTGAATTCTTAGTCACACAAGTTATTAATGTTTATTTGGGATATTTTGAAGCTCTCTAGTTGGATATAAGATTTACATACTTATAGGTGAAACTTGATTATTAAAAATCACAACATTACACTATTCTTAGCCTTTTTCTTGCCCATGTGTGCTAATACAATAAAATTTCAAAGGTCATAACAAGTGAGTTGATCTAGTCTCCAAAAGTTGTGACTAGGAAAAAAGGATATGACCCATGATGTTGTTACCACAATGGTGTATATTTCCCACACAAGATAACTACATCAACATAATATTAAGGTTTTATAGTAGTGGTCAAAGCTTTTACAAAATTTGGTACAAGATGTGTTAGAAGATAATGAACTTTATCTTCCTACCATATAAATATCTTTAGGATGAATCCATTGATAGTAGTGAGAATAATTTTGCACCCACATTATTCTTGTATATTTTTATTTAAGCACTATGTAATTTAATTTTTTTAAAATAGGCATTTCACTTATTTTTGGTATAGGGGGAATTTACATAGAATAGTGCACCACAAACTTAATGGATTACTGATGTTGTAGGGGAAAAGGGTAGGTATGTTTACCTAACCTTCTTAGGATGTAGTAGGCATGAATTTATAAATATAATGTTAATATGAATAGATGGGTATAATGAGAATATTAATCTCTTGTGCTTGGATAATATAATGGAATTTTATTTTTTGTGCATCTTAGTGTTCATAACAGATTTGCACAACTAGATAGGCCTTTATTTATGTTGTATTTATCATCTAACACTTTTATACAATAAATTAAGACATGAGGATCATATGTAATTTGTTGTGCACCTTGGATGAGATTCTCTTTTAAAGTTGATATGTCAGTGCTAGATGGATATATTGTATTGGCTCTATGTATTAATGGCACAATGAAAACATTAGCTAACACTCCTAGTAAATCATGTATACTCCTAGTTAAAAAATATATTTTTAAAAAATAATTTTAATTTATTTATCACTCTAATGTTTTACTAAAAAAACATTTCTTATTTTGTCACAATTCACTATAGATCTTCCAGAAATAATTATCCTTCCTTGCAACCATAATTACCTCAAATCACCCAAAAAAACCATAAAAAATAGAAGTAGTTATTAGGGGCTTGCTTCAGTTAGACCCATGTTATTTGGAAAGTTAAAAATAAACATTATATATAGTTCATCAAAAAGTCTAGTGAAATATCCTTATCAATGATATGCAAGCAACTAGTATAGTGTATAAGTTCTTTCACTAATTATCTAATACTTATTTTGGTACAAAGGTATTTCTCTAAAAATGAAATATTTGATTTTACACTTTAATAGATGGATTATGAATTCAAAATAGTTTTTAATCTCTATTTTTTGTATTTTTCCATAAATTCATCACTACACTTATGTATTTATAGAATTCTCAAATTCAAATTCGGGCTCTATTGACACACAAGTTGGCATACAAAAGTGAAAAATCCAAAAAAATGGGGCACAAATAAACAAATAAAATGGGATAAGGGTTCAAGGGTTCAAGGGGCCCACAATAAAAATATACCAAGATCATATTAATCCACCCCTTGTCATAAAAGGATCATATTGGTACACTTTTAGTAAAAAAAGACCAAGAAACTCTCAAATAGTGATCCATACATTCTAAGAGCATCTAGGGTCATGCCAAGGAAAATAAATAGTATTTTTTAAGTATTAAAGTATTCAATATTGAGTGGTGTATTATCATTATACTAGGATACACTTATAGTTAAAAATACTAATAAACCCTAAAATAGTGATCCAAACATTCTAGGAGCATCTAAGGTCATATTAAGGTAAATAAAAAATCAATTTGTAGGTCTTCAAGTATTCAAGATTGAATGGTGTATTAGTATTATCATAGGGTGCACAAAAAATGGAGTTAAAAATTAAATATAAACCACATAAAGCAAATGAGGCCCATAATACAAGCAAGATGTACCAATACGAGCCTAATTCAAACCAATGATCCATAAACACCTAAACACATGAATATAATATAAAATAACCATTAGCAAAATAACTATATGACAAATCTCCAAATTTTATCGATAGGAATATGAAATAAATGAATTTTTGTATGCCAAATAAGCCTCAAACCTGAATTCATAGGTTTAGTTTATACAAAATTTAAATACTATTATAACTCAGATGATACTCTTTTATTTTGTACATATATTTTTAGGTTGATATCAGTTATTAACTTGATTTGTTTCATATCAAATTTAATTAAAATATGAATTCCTAACAACATTTTATATTCAAGTAAAGAATTTACCAAAAGTTTCACATGGTATATCTAGATTCAACAATGTTTATTCTCTTTTGTTTCCCATAAGTGCATTTCTTTATGAATCAATTTACTCATTTTGTAAGATCAAATAATCAATAATTTTATTGAATTGATTAATGGTATTGCCTTTTAATTTTAGGGGTTTTTTCAATCGATTTAGAAAATAACATGTTAATAACATCATATTAATTTCAATTATATGTAAAAGCAAGAGTATTATATCAATTTCAAATGTAGGATTATTTTTATTCACATACATGTATACACAATTGATGTGTGTTAAATAGTACAAAAAAATTAAGGTCAAAGGGTTAAATATAAGTGTGAAATTTTTAAGTGCATACTATTAAATATATATTTAGCCTAGAGGTACTAAAGCACTATGTGGTGTTTTTTTAGCATGCCCATTGGTAAATTATTTGGGATTATAAAATAATTATATTTAATAAATGTAGTAGAATATGTATTTTAAACAACATGGTACTTTTACAACAATATTTTTGAGCCTACAGTGAGGATTACCCACTCCTTAAACTTCTACCCTTTGCTTCAAAATCCTATGCTTTTTCCTTTATACCTTTCTTATTTTGAGCCTAGTCCTCGTATGATGTTTTCATCTTCTTTAATTGTTATTTTTTATTTGTATTTTAATCTTGAAAACTATGGATTTGGGAATTTATAGAGGTTAATGAAAACTATTGTATTGATTACTTTCTATGAGATCTCAATCCCTTATGTTTATTATTTTATAGCAAGGAAATAGTTTCTTGTGCCTTTTTTCTTTCCCATAATGTCATTTATAGTTTAAAAAAAACTACTTCTTACAATTATTACAAATCTAATTTTGATATTCTAAAACCTTGGTTTATTATTTCGATTGTTTCAAATCATGTTACTCCATCTATATTCCTAACTCAACCTTGTTTGGGATTTCCTAGCCACTTTTGTGAGACTTTAAGGTGTCCAAGATATACAAGGGTTGAGGGCCCTCATAGATATGATTTCCACACATACAAACCAATTTTTGGGTTTTTAATTTTATTTCTTTCATTAGAGATGTTTTTTTACTAGGGAAAGAGATGGTGAATGTAGAGGTGGATTTGTATGTGAATGAAATTAAGTTAGTTGTGAGAAGGAGAATGTGTTCCATGTATATATTTAAAATTCATAGGGATAATAATAATCAAATAGGAAGATAAATGATCATTTTAGTTCAACTAGTATTTTTTTTTAATTAGATTCAATGTTTCTTAAAAACTTAGAATGAGCTATTAATTTTTTATTCAACTACAAAATTTATTGTTGGAGATCCCTCCCCAAATATGAGATTGGGTGGGGTTGGGTGAGTGGTTCACTACAATACACTATACTCAAACCTTAAATGATAAATTAGTTGAATCCCCCCATTTATTATAAGGTCTCCCCCTCCAGAGTATTAATATTTATAGGGGTGACATTAATTTGGATTCACTTTCCATTGATGTTGGGCTAGTTGTTTAGCAATTAGTAAGGGTTTTAGGAATATCTTTTTGGTTATATATATATATATATATATATATATATATATATATATATATATATATATAGACACACACACGCACGTGCGCATGCACACACACACATATACATATACATCTACATCTACATACATACATATCTGTGTGTGTGTGTGTGTGTGTGTGTGTGTGTGTGTGTGTGTGTGTGTGTGTGTGTGTGTGTGTGTGTGTGTGTGTGTGTGTACGCGCGCGTGCGTGCGTGCGTGTGCGCATGCGCGTGTGCATGCACACGTGTGTGTCTATATATATATATATATAATGTAGGAGTATATATGGGGTAGTTATTCCTTGAGGATGTTAAAGCATTCTTTGTGAGTGAGATAAAGCATTCTATGCATATCTAC